>PVIY010015348.1:0-54080 GCA_004026745.1 Myrmecophaga tridactyla | reverse complement strand
CCGGCCGCCGCGGCTTTGGGGAACTCACAGATCCGGCCAGTTGCCGTCGGTCTAAGCTGTTCCCGTTCTGGGCGCGCTGTGTGTTCGGTCACTATCGTGGTTCCGGGAGCTGTTCTGTATTGTTTCTGGTTATCTAGTAGTTGTTCTGGAGGACGAACTAAAACGCGCACCTTGCTAAGCCGCCATCTTGGCCCCCTCCTTCCATTTCTTCTTGAGTCAGTGTGGCTTGATTGTGTGTTTCCAGGAATTTGTCATTTCATCTATTGTCTAGTTTTTTGGTGTATCATTGCACATAGTATCCTCTCATGATTTTTTTTTTTTTTTTTTTTATTTCTTCAGGGTCTGTGGTAATGAACCCCCTCTCATTTCTGATTTTGTTTATTTGCATCCTCTTTCTTTTTTTCTTTGTTAGCTTTGCTAGTGGCCCATCGACTTTATTGATTTTCTCAAAGAACCAACTTTTGGTTTTATTGCTTGTTTCTATTGTTCTTTTTTTCTCCCAGTCATTCAACTCTGCTTTAATCTTTCTCTTCTGTTTACCTTGAGGTTGGTTTGCTATTCTTTCTCTAGTTCCTCCAGGTGAGCAGTTAAGTCCTCAATTTTTGCTCTTTCTTTTTTAATATAGGCATTTAGGGCAATAAATTTCCCTCTCAGCAGTGCCTTTGCAGCATCCCATAAGTTCTGATATGTTGTATTCTTGTTTTCCTTCGTCTCCAGATAACTACCTATTTCTCTAGCTATTTCTTTGAGCCACAGGTTCTTTAAGAGTGTGTGAATATCCATATATTTATGATAGTTTTCATTCTCTGGTGGTTATTGATTTCCAGCTTCATTCCATTGTGATCAGAGATACTGTTCTGAATAATTTCAATGTTTTTAAATTTATAAAAACCTGTTTTTATAAAACCCAGCATCTAATCTATCCCGAAGAGTTTTCTGTGAGCACTAGATAGAATGTATATCCTGATATTTTGGGGTGTAACGACCTATATATGCTTATTAGATCTAATTCATTATTCAGATTGTTGAAGTTCTCCATTTCCTCGTTGATCCTCTGTCTGGTTGTCCTATCTATAAAGGAGAGTGGTTTATTGACATCTCCTGCTATTATTGTTGAAATGTCTGTTGCTCCCTTCAGTTTTGCTAATGTTTGTCTCATGTACTTTGGAGCTCCTTGATTGGAAGCATAAACATTTATGACTGTTATTTCTTCTTGGTGAATTGTCCCTCTTATTCATATGTAGTATCTTTCCTTAGCTCTTATGACATCTTTACATTTAAAGCCTATTTTTTCAATTTTAGTATAGCTACTCTTGCTTTCTTTTGGTTACAGCTTTCATGGAACATCTTTTTCCATCCTTTCACTTTCAATCTATTTGTATCCTTGGGTCTAAGATGAATCTCTTGTAAGCAGAATACAGCTGGATTATATTTCTTAATCCATTCTACCAATCTGTTTCTTTTAATTGGTAAGTTTAGTCTGTTAACATTCAAAGTTATGACTGCAAAGGCATTTTTTGAATCTACCAGTTTATCCATTGTATTTTATTTTGTCAGATCTATATATTCTTTTCCCTCTTTCTGTTTTTATCCTTTAAGTTACCCTTACTGGTACTCTTCAATTCTGTGCCCTCCTCCAGACCTTCCTTTCCTGTCTTTTTTTTTTTTTTTCAGCTGATAGAAAGCCCTTTAGTATTTCTTGTAGGGCCAGTCTCTTGTTGATACATTGTCTCAGCATTTGTCTGTCTGTGAAAATTTTAATCTCTCCCTCACTTTTTTTTGTCTTTTAAAAAAAATATTTTTATTAATAAAACAACATACAAACACAAACATTCTTAACATACCACATTCCACACATTGTGTACAATCAATGGCTCATAGTATCATCACCTAGTTGTATATTCATCACCATGATCATTTTTAGAACATTTACATCACTCTAGGAAAAGAAATAAAAAGAAAAAACTCATATATACCATACCCCTTACCCCTCCCTCTCATTAACCACTAGTATTTCCATCTACCCAATATATTTTAACCTTTGTTCCCTCCATTATGTGTTTCTTATCCATATTTTTTACTCATCTGTCCATACCCTAGATAAATGAAGCATCAGACAAAACATTTTCACAATCACACAGTCATATTGTAATGTTATATCTTCATACAATCATCCTTAAGAAACCAGGCTACTGAAACACAGCTCTGCAGTTTCAGGTGTTTCCCTTTAGCCACTTAAATACACCATAAACTGAAAAGGGATATCTATATAACACATAAGAATAACCTCCAGGATAACCTCTTGACTCTTTGAAATCTCTCAGCCACTGACTCTTTCTTTTATTCTCATTTCTCTCTTCCCCCTTTTAGTCTAGAAATTTTTCTCAATACCTTTATGCTGGGTCCCAGTTCAACACGGCATTTCTTTCCCATGTGTTCTAGTTTGCTAGGTGCCTAATGCAACATACCAGAGACAGATTGGCCTTCAATAAAAGAGAATTTATTTAGTTAACGTATAGTTCTTCAGAGGAAAGTCGGCTAACTTGCGACTGAGGTTCTTTCTTACAAAAGAAGGCACAGGGCGATCTCTGCTGGCCTTCTCTCCAGGCCTCTGTGTTCCAACAGCTTTCCCTGGGTGATTTTTTTCTGCATCTCCAAAGGCCTGGGCTGAGCTGCGAGTGCTGAGATGAGGTATGCTGAGCTGCTTGGACTGTGCTACGTTGAGCTCTCTCATTTAAGCACCAGCCAATTAAGTCAAACATCATTCATTGCAGCAGGCACGCCTCCTAGCCGACTGCAGATGTAATGAGCAACAGATGAGGTTCATATACCATTGGTTCATGACCACAGCAAAGGAACTAGGCACCTTCACCTGGCCAAGTTGACACCTGAACCTTACTACCACACATATTGACCATGAATTATGCCTCAATACTTTACTCATTTATGAATCTTGTACAAAGGTAGAGGAAAACCACTATTGCATGCTATGTGTTACGTTTAATAGGAAGACAGCAACAGAACCACAGCAATGCCAGGGGTAAATAATGGTTGGGAGAAGGACAAGAATTTAGGGGAGGTTTGGATTTTCTGTTTGGTGAGGGTGTGTTTATTAGTTATTTTTCTCTTGGGGGCAATGAAAATTGACTAAAATTGAGAGTGTTGATGCTTATGAAGCTAAGTTAGAATAATGTGAGGCATGGACTGTTGACTTTGGACATTATACATGATGCTCAATGGATGGAGGTGGCTGAAGGATACACTGACAGAAAGTAGAATGTGAACTGTCGTGTATAACATATGATTGAATACTGTGCTGCCACAGAAAAGAATGAAGTCATGAGGCATGCAATGTTGTGAATGAACCTGGACGACATTATGGGATGCAAAATAAGCCATAACAAAAGACAAAAATATTGTATGGTCTCACTTAGAAAATACCTATACGAGAATTGGGGCCTAGATTGTAAGCTCTTAGAACAGTAACATTTAGTCCAGAGCTGTAAGTGCTATTTCTAAGATTCTGAGATGCTATGCTACATACATATAACCTGGTATTTCCCTGGAACTTTGGGAACCTGTGTGTCAGCTAAGACTTAGAGTAGGAGTTCTGCAAGTCTGAAGGTCAGTATGGCTACATACAACTGTTAAAGAAATTGAAAAAGAGATCAGGCTTCAATTAGAGATAAGAACAAAGTCAATCAGGACAGTACTAAGGTAAATCAGAGTACAGGAGTAAGGCGTACGTTATCTATATTTCAGAACTTCACTTACTCCATGAGACCAGAGGTTTATTTTGTTCAAAACCTAAATTTTCTGTGGCACACAATCTAACTCAACCTGTCTGGATATATTATTTAAACAACCCGAACATAGGGAGTCCAGAATGGAAATGAGGGCTTGGAATTCTGTATAGTTAATTTAATGTAAGGGCTATTTACTAGGTATATTGCGCTGTAGTCTTCCTTGCTGGTAGTATCTTTATCAGCCTTTTTCATTATTGTTTTTTTTCTTTTGTATTGTATTTTGATTGGGGTATTTTATTCATTAACATTCAATGTTATTTCTTTAATGGTTATCCCTACTTCAACCATTTTATCCCTTGGTTTTTATTTATCAGATTGTAGTATTTTTCTCTCATTTCATCCTTTTATTACCCTTACTGATAATCATAATTTCTATATTCTCTTCCAAGCCTCTGTCTCATCTTTTTTTTTTTTCAGCTCTCAGAATTCTCTTTAGTATTTCTCGTAGTGCAGATCTCTTGTTAGTAAATTCTCCCGGTACGTGTTTATCTGTGAGAATTTTAAACTCTCCCTCACTTTTGAAGGACAGCTTTGCTCGATAAATACTTTTGACTGGCAGTTTTCCTCTTTCAGAATTTTAAATTTATCTTACCAATGCCTTCTTGCCTCCATGGTGCTTGATGAGTAGTCAGCACTTAGTTTTATGTGGCTTCCTTGGTATGTGGGAAATTGCTTTACTCATGTTGCTTTCAGGATTCTCTCCTCTTCAGCACTTGGCATTCTGACTATTACGTGCCTTGGAGGGGTCTTTTTGGATTTGTTGCATTTGGAATTTGCTGGGCTTCTTTGATTTGCATATTCAAATCTTTTATAAGGGCTGGGAAATTTTGTGTAATATCTCCCCCAGCAATCTTCCTGGCCCTTTACTTTTAACCTTCTCCTTCTAGGACACCTATGATTCTTATGTTTGTGCACTTTGTGTTGTCAATCATTTCCCTGAGATCCATTTAAAATTTTTCCATTTTTTTACCATTTGTTCTTTTGTGCATTTTAATTCAGTTGCTCTGTCACTCTGCCCTTTAGTTCACTTAAATTTTCTTCTGCCTCTTCAAATCTGTTGTTGTGTGTCTCTAGTATATTTTCAATTTCATCTATAGGTTTTTTCTTTCATTTTCCATAACATCTGCTATTTTTCTATTTATTCATTCAAATTCTTCTTTATGCTCTTCTGGTATCTTCTTGATATCCTATATCTCTTTACCCATCTCATTGTATTTAGGAGATTTGTTTAAACATCTTTGATTAGCTGTTCTAAATTCTGTGTCTCTTCCAACTTTCTAATTTGATCATTTAGCTTGGTCATACCATTTTGTTTCTTCAGGTGCCTTATCATTTTTTTCCTGGTTTCTTGGCATTCAATTATCTTGATAAGATTATTTTGAAAGATGGTTTCCCTTTCTTGTCTAAGATTTTGTTGTGCTTGGATTTACATTGAATGTTTCCTTTGGCACTTGGTTTGTCTGTAATTCCCAGGCAAGCCAGAGCCAGGGTCTCATCGGTGGATGCAGCACTATTCAGAGGACTCTCAGAACTGGGCAGAAAAGGAGTTTGTGAGACTTCATAGCAGATGGTACTCTTAGGCCACCTATTACCCACAACCCCACCTCTCCCTGACTGTAACAGCCTGCTGGGCAAGGTCTAAAACAGGTCAAAGTCCAGTTCAAGGCTGTGGGACCCAAGGGGTCACCCTTTCTGGCCTACTGGAAAATTAGAACTAATTTTCCTTTCCCTCTTTTCCCTATGAGAAGGTCTTCTTGTCTCTCCTAGATATAAGCATATTGGAAACTGCTAGCCTCAGGGGTAGGAGATGTGTACTGTACACTGAAGTGAACACTCTGCTTGTGGGTACAATGGAGCTGGTAGTTCCAGACTCCCATGTGGAAAGACTCCAGTGTGTAGGATTGAGAGGGTCAACCTCATTGGGAGCAGCCAACCTAAGTGTGAACTACATTTTGTCAGCTGGCAAGACCCAGGCCAGCACATAGTTACCAGCCTTGGGGGCAGTGAAAGGGAACCTAGTGTTTCAAAGCAGCTCCCTCCCTTGCCCCACCTTCCTGCTCATGTAAGCAGCTAAGCTGTGAGAACTCTGGCCCCTATGCAGAAAGGATCAAGGCTGTGGGACCCAGGGGATCTCCCTTGCTTACCATCCAGCAGATCAGCTCTGCTCTGTGTTCCCATCTCCTCCCAAGAGGAAGACTTCCCTGTCTCCCTAAATCCAGGTACCCATAGTGGCCAGCCTCAGGGATGAGGGGTGGGGACAGGACACCATAGTAGGGTCTCTGTATGTGGATATATTCCATCTGCTGGCTCCCAGGTTTCTGCATGGAAAAACTCTAAGCTGTGGGACAGAGGATTAACTTCACTAGCTGGCAACCAGAGTAAGAATGTGCTGCTTTTCTGCTGCCTAGACTGGCGAGTGCAAGGCCGCTGGCCACAGGGGTGGTCATTTTTGAGTATATTCACCCTATTTCTCAGCCACAGTTTCTCCACTTTTTCATCCAGCTTTTCTTTATGTATTCCAGTGGTCCTTCTCTGGTCACCTGAGCCCCACTGCTTTGGACAGTTCCTGTCTGTTCTCTAGGTGTTTTATAGTGGAGGAGTGAAGTTCTGCCTGCCCTTATTCTGCCATCTTCCCAGAAGTCTTCACGGTGCATTTTTTTTAAGATTGCACTTTTGGTGCAACTGTTTCACCTCCAGGAGAAAGCTTCCTTTCCTCTGTTCCTCCAGGAATCTTGATCTGGTCTGTTTCTCCCCAGCTTCTGCAATGTGATTAAATTCACTCCCTCACTCAGCATCCCCTTTTCTATTATCCTTTTCAATTCTGGAACCTGTTCTGTCTTACAGCAGTTCAGTCACCCTTCCCCTTTTTTTTCCATGAGGTTTTCCTGGTTCTGATATCCAACCTGTTAGGGTATCCCATCCCATTGAGTCAATTCAGAAAGGTCTGTTTTATGTTAAGGTGGTCCAGTAAACAGAGATAAAGTGTGTGCACCGCTTATCAACATTTCTGCTACAATCCTTCTTTTTAATTTTTAAATTTTTTTTTTCCCTCTGGAGACATTCATATATGTGGCACTCCTCAGCCACTTTTGCTCCACTCTGGGTCTTTGCCAACTTGGGTCCCTGTGCCTGGATATGCTGTGGGGAGTGGTCTGCATCTGCATGAGAGGGACATGGGCCATGCTGCCCCCTGTGAGTGCTAGGCTGTGCAGGATGGAGGGAGGGGGAGAAGCCCAGACTGGCAGGTCTGAGATGAGAGTCTTCTACCTGATTTTAGTGATTCTCTTTAATTTTCTTTGAGTCAGCATTTGTGGAGTCCTTCTTCAGTCTCTATCATCCTCCAGAGTTCCAGGCAAGTGAGACTTGTCATTTTATTAATTGATTATAAGGGGAGAATTTCCAGAGGATGTCATATCACTATACTGATGACATCACTCATCCTTTTTTTTTGGCATGGGCAGGCAACGGGAATCGAACCCACGTCTCTGGCATGACAGGGGAGAATTCTGCCGCTGAGCCACCATTTCAGTGCCCCATTCATCTTTTTTAAAACGATAACCATTCATAACTATAAATTTTCCCTCTGAACCCTGCCTTCACTGCATACCGTAAGTTTTGCTGGTGATTTTCTTTGTGTCCTCACTACTATGATGGTCTAAAATTCATTGGTTTTCAGATTTTCCAACCTTTTGCTTGTTGTAAGGTGGGAGTGACACCTTCTAAGCTCTTTATATATCACAGTGCAAACGGAAGTCCAACACTATTTTTTTTCATTGATGCGCTTAATATATTTATACTTATAATTTTATTAATATAAATAAAAATCCTTGTTATTTGTTTGCTATTCATTCAATATTTCATTTATTACTATTTGAACTAAATAAATACTTTAATTATTCCATTTCTACCTTTCCTGTTCTATTTTTCATCCTTTGTTAACTTAATTTATTCCTCATCACGTTTTTCTTTTAGAAGTTACCTGAAATTACAAAATAAACCTTGGGTTTACTAAGCTTTTCTTAAATTTTCTTTTAACCCCTTAAAAATACCACTCCATTGTCTTATGGTTTTTATTCTTTCTGTTAAAAATCAGTCTTTGGTCTTTTTGTTACTCCTTTAAAATAAATGTGTTCTGTTTAATTTTGTTTCTTTTAATATACACACTTCATCTTTGTATTTCAGCAGTTTGACTCTGATGTGTTGTGGCACTTTCTTTGGGTTTATTCTGTTTGAGTTTTGCTGATTATGGTAGATTGAATTATGACCCCACTGAGACATGTTCAAGCCCTAATCCCATTCTTGTCGTGTGAACTCATTTGTGAACAGGGACTTCAAAGATCTTATTTAGATAAGTGCCAACTGAGTCCAGGTAGGCCTTAATCTGTATGACTGGGGACCTTATAAGTAGAGGAAATTCAGACACAGTCAGTCAGTTAGGTAAGCACGAGAGGAAAGAGGGCTCATAATGTGACTTGGACAGAAATGCATCGACAAGTCAAGGAACCACAAGGATTGCTGGCAAGCAGTACCAGAAACACTACAGACTCTGGAAGAAAGCTTGGCCCGTCTTTACCTTGAAGTTGGACTTCTAGCCTCCAAACTGTAAATCAGAAATTCCTGTTGTTTAAGCCAAGCAATGTGTGGTATTTGTGCTTCTTGAATCTATGGTTTTGTCTTTTGTACATGTTGGAGAATACTTGACCATTATCTCTTCAATTATTACTTCCATCCATGTTTGTTCCATTACGATTATATGTATCATTTGACTTCATTACATATAGCACATGCTTTCTTCTGTCATTTGCATTATTTTAATCTTTTTGTGCTTTATATTGAGCTATACATGCACTTGCTACTCCCGTCTTCTTTTTTCTCATCACCTGGTTTTTAATCGATATGTCGTACCCTGAATTTCGGATATCAGATTTTGCATTACCTGAGTATCCATTAAAAATTGATTCCGACTTTCAGTTGAATTTCCCTATCTCTTTTTCCATTCAGCAAATTTTAATTATGTTTTACTTAATATGTTATTCAGAGCTATTTTGATATTTTTCTGGTAATTCTGTTACTGGTATCATACCTGGCTTGGCTTATATCTTGTAGCATTTTATGCTCTCTCACAGTAATCTTTTCATCTGGAATATTCCCTCCAAACACCAGTCATGAGCCTAAATTAATTATGAGAGTCAATGTGCTCAACTTAATCCAATTAAACTTAATTGTAAGATCCCTATATTCCTAATCATACTCACCTTAGGGACATTTTACCTGCATTTTTTTAAACAGGTTTTCCAATCCAAATTATTTTCACAAGTGACTCTCAGAGGACTTTGTAGGTATAGGAAGACCAGGGGGAAATCGTATTTAGACCATTAACCTAAATGTCTGTGCCAAACCTCATAATGATATCTGGGCTGCTCAGATAGCTCCATGATAATGCAGACAATTCTGCCAAAGAGAGTGGCAGATGAACAAACTACAGAACTGACTGATCACAAAAGCTCAACCCCACAGAGCTTTGTATGAAACCATAATAAAAGCATTAAGGGTGAGCCACGGTGGCTCAGCAGACAGAGTTCTCGTCTGCCATACCAGAGACCCAGGTTCAATTCCTGATGCCTGTCCATGCAAAAAAAAAAAAAAAGGAAGAAACAAAAAGAAAAAAAAAAGCATAAAAATAAATTCTAAACCTAAATTATGATCGTTCAGTCAGTATCTAAAGAAATTTCATGCAAGAGCACTGATATAGGTCACAGTCCGGAGACAGAGTGCACTATTTTCTATAATCTGCAAATGTAAATATTTCTTGATTTAGAAGTGAAAACAGTAGCATTTCAATAGAAATGGAAAATTGTGCAATTCAGTTACTTCCTTTCATATTTGTTGAAACAGAAAAGGAGATAGGAGTTAACATTTACCTAAAAGTTACCTGGCTAGTAAGTGGCAGAGCCAAAGTTGAACCATATTTTCTATACTCTATACTTTCCACTACAGCACACAGACAGTTAAAGAAAAAAAGGTATATACACCACACTAATGCAAACTTCCTATTTTGGGAGAAAGTAATTTGCTAAGTAGAATCACTGTAGGTTTATCTACCATTATGTAGTAAGTTGACATCAGCATGTGTCCATCATAAACATGAAAATTATCACCACAGCCTATGAAAATCAGATGTGCACTTTAAATAATTGACCATTCCCAAGAAATAACTATTGTTAGAAATCTTAAAGAATGTGAGTTCCATAATAACCTTTGTAAAAGTAACTCCCCATGCTGACGAAATAGCAATACTAGAGCTGGGATTGAACTCTGATTTTTCTGAGTCCTGACCATTCCATAAACAAAGTAAAAAAGACGAAGTTCAGTAGTTATGCACCGATATCAGGTCATTCTAATTATTCAAAATGGGAGAACACCCAACACCTCCTTTTCTCCTTCACTCCAAGCCTACTCACAGAAATCCTGCATGGAGTGTGCCTCATCTTTCCACCCCACCTGCACTGGTGAAAAACTGGAGAAGAGAAAAACCTAGAACAATCCAATAACGCACTCCTCCCAACTTCAAGAGAAACTGCATGCAGAAGCAGACAACTCTAAATTATTTGCTTATATCACTGAAACTCTCAGGTCTGGTATGATTCCCCATTTGTGTGCCTGCCCTCACTGTGCTCCAAGCACCCCTATCCCGAACCCCCTACCTACACATCCCCAGCCCACTCACCTGCCCCAGCCCCACCAACCTCTCCCATGCAAGCATACACTCTCACTCCAACTCTCCTGAGACCTGGGTACCCACATCCAATACTCATCCCCCCTCTCCCTCCCTGCCCCCTGTAGATGCTCACCTGCGCATCCGGGCTGCAAATGCTCACCTGTACATCAGGGCTATGCCTGCCCCCAGTCCACGCAGTCTGTAACCCCACCTCACCCTCCTGAGTTCTGCACACACACACACATCACAATCTGGTCACCCAGACCCGCAAAAGCACATGTACACACCTATATCCTGCTTGACCCAACACCCACACATTGACACCCCACCTGCTCAACACACCCACCCCACTGGCCCTGTGCAATTGCATACCCTCACATCACCCCCACAGCTCTGGTCAGGCACTCATTTGCACATCTGGGCCACATGGGCCGGAAACCCAAACAGTTGCCCCTGAGCTCTCTGCATGTGCACACCAGGCCCTGTTCTGAGACCCATTCATGCGCACAAATCAAATACTGACCACCCGGACCCCACACCTTCGTGAACTGACTTCTCAATCTCTGAACACCGTCCCCTGCATGTGCACACCCTTGCACCACTCCCTGGCAACAGTGCCCCACTCTTACAAACAGGAGATGATTACATGTGCATCTGTGCTACACAGCCCCCACCCTGCACACGTATGCACCCCAGCCACACCCCCACACCTATGAAACTGCGCCAGGGCCCTGCCCACCCCAGAACACCCACCCGTGAGGCTAACCTACAATTTGTGCACCAACCCTGCACATGCATGCATCCACATATCAGCCCCCTATACCACCACTGCTATGTAGAGACAAACCTGGCCCTGCCTTCCCGGTGCCCCGACCTCTGTGCCCCAAATACCACACCCTGATACCCACAACATCCACACTCCAAATGCCCACCCACATCCTGCCCATGGAGCACATCCACACAGCCCCACTCTCTGCCTCCCACCACATCCTACCTGTGTCCCCCATGCCATACTGTGCTCCTGTACTCCAAGGCCTGCCTGAGCTGCACATTCCCCCCACAGCCCCCCAGCACACCTCTACAACTCATGCTCTGCACCCTACACTCATGGGCATGAGCAAAACATACCTGGCCTGTGCCTATACTTGTGCCACAACCTGTCACTGCACTGTTGTACCTTGCCAGGCCCTACGTCCTTCTTGACACCCATTTGCAAATACAAAGCTTTAGACTACTGAAGTAAATCAACTTCCAAACTAAACCTATCAGAATATTTACATGCCTCAAAGGCCACAGAAAATCACAAAGCATATGAAGAGGCAGACAAGTATAGCCCAGTCTAATGACCAAACACCAGAGGAGAAACAGACTTCAAAACAACTAATCAAAGAAATTCATATAAAAATTCTGCTAAATAAAATCAACAGATGGCTAATGACTTAAAGGAGATCAGGAAGACACTAGAAGAACATAAAGAGGAATTTGAAAGAATAAATAGAAAAATAGCAGATATCACAGAGATTAAAGATGCTGTAGACCAAATCAAAAATATACTAAAGACACACAACCGCAGATTTGAAGAGGCAGAAGAAAGAATAAACGAACTAGAAGACAGAACAACTGATTTAAAACACACAAAAGAGCAAATGTCTGAAAAGATGGAAAAGGTGGTGCAGTGGTGGCTCAGCAGCAGAATTCTTGCCTGCCATGCCGGAGACCTGGGTTCAATTCCTGGTGCCTGCCCATGACAAAAAAAAAAAAGTGAGGGAGACACCCTGGTGACATGGGAGATCAACAATTCCATCCTGACCAAAAGGGGGAAAAGAAGTATAAATAATAAAGTATCAGTGGTGGAGAGAGTTCAAATAGAGTCGAGAGGCTACACTGGAGGTCAGTCTTATGCAAGTTTCAGTTAGACATTGCTACCTATCCAACCCCAATCAAGACCATTCCAGCCAATCCTAAAGAATGCTTAGGGCAATATATAAGATTCCATAAAGGTTCCATGCACTGGTGTAACTTTCCAGAAACCTACAACCTCCAGATGGGTCCATGTCCATATAAGCCCTGAAACCTAGAGGGCCCAGCCTTTCCAGAGCATCAGATAGTTCCATCTTCCTACCCATATCAGTGACAGACTCTTCCAACATGAAAAAGTTAGAATGGCCATAGCCCAAACACCCCTAAAGAGAGGAATAGAAAGATCAAAGGTGATGGTAGAGTTATACAGAAAAGATAGAATTTAACAAATGAATATGATTACTGAATCATTAAATTGATATCTCTTTTAGTCTCCAGTATCTTAGAGCAGCTAGAAGTAAAAACCTAAAATTGTGGAATTGTAACCCATGTCAAACTCTGAAATATGTTCTACAACTAATTGTGGTGCTGTGCTTTGAAATTTATTGCTTTGGAGCAAGACAGCCTGAGTTAAAATTCTATGTGGAGCTTACCAGCACTTTGAATTTGGGTGTATTATGTAAGTTTTCTGTGCCTCAATATCCAAACCTATAAATGAGAATGATAAAATAGCACCTGCTCCTGGAATTGTTGTGAGGATTGAGTGGGTTCATATATGAAATACATCTTTACACACACAGGTACCCACTGGATAATAACTCTTTGTTTGATTATGGCAAACATTATGGTAGATGCAAAACTGAAAGGGTGTTTAGAAATAAGATATCAGAGAACCATCCAAGTTTTCATCTCCATTAATTAATGACTAAGACTTTTCTTAGTCTTAGTTTTCAAAGAATGAGAAACATTAAAGAAGCAGATGGATAAGCACTGACATCAGAGTGACAGAAGAGAGTTTGGAGAAATATGAAATAGACTATGAGTTTCCAAACAAAGACATAATCAGATAGTTATTAGAAGCAGAGGAGAGTAGGAAACATTATCCTGTGTTGAGACCCTGGTAAGGATTAGGGACTGGTGAATATATAGGTAAAAGACATAGCCCTAGTCTTGGCAGAGGTGTAGTTGAAAAAATGGCAGATAATATTCAGTATGATATTTGCTGTAATTATATGTAAGGGACAGTTGGAGCAGTGAGAAATCCACTTAAGTCTACCTGAAGAAGACTGATAATCTCCTAGTTGAAGTAGTTATCTTTGTTCTCTGTACTTTTCAAAGCAGGCCTGCTAAAAATTGATTTAAATTAGTATTCATCCAATGAGATTGGTTTTAGTAGTAAATCAAGCTTGGACTATTGCCTGACTTGAGAACTGCTAGGCAACAGTATTACTAGAAAGAAGAATGAGGTCATATATAACTAATTTTCCTTAGAATTCACTGTTATTTTATTTTTACTCTATGTCTGTTACTTTGGCTAAATTGAAAATGTAATGCTGAGTGCATGAAAATGTTGCTAATACTTATGTTTGGCTGGAAGGCAATTTTTTATTATTGTATCATAGAACATATATACAAAGCAAAGAAATAAAAAAGCAGTAGTTTTCAAAGCACTTTTCAAAAAGTGGTTACAGAATAGATCCCAGAGTTTGTCATGGGCTACCCATATGATTCTCTCATATTTTTCCTTCTAGCTGCTCCAGAATATAGGAGGCTAGAGGGCTTAAATATTTTTTTATCATCACAATCTATTTTTTCCTTCTTTTTTTGTGAGCAATAGCATAGATACAAAAAAGCTGTAAATTTCCAAGCACAGCATCACAATTAGTTGTAGAACATATTTCAGACTTTGACATCAGTTACAATTTCACAATTTTAGGTTTTTACTTCTAGCTGCTCTAAAATACTGGAGACTAAAAGAAATATGAATTTAATGATTCAGGATTCATATTCATTTAAGTCCTATCTTCTATGTATAATTCCACCATCACCTTTGATCTTTCCATACCTCTCATTGGAGTTGTTTGGACTATGGCAATTCTAAATTTTTTATATTGGAAGGGTCTGTCACTAATATGGGGTAGGGAGATGGAACTATCTGATGTTCTGGAGAGGCTGGGCTAGGTTTCAGGACTTATCTGGACCAGGGTCCCATCTGGAGGTTGTAGGATTCTGGAAAGTTACTCTAGTGCCTGGAACCTTTGTGGAATCTTATACATTGCCCTAAGTGTTCTTTAGGATTGCCTGGAATGGTCCTGGTTGGGGATTGGCAGGTTATGATAGGTAGCAAGGTCTACCTGAAGCTTGCAGAAGAGCAACCTCCAGAGTAGCCTCTCGACTCTATTTGAACTCTCTCTGCCACTAATACTTTATTAATTATGCTTCTTTCCCCCCATTTGGCCAGGATGTAATTGTTGATCCCACGGTGCCAGGTCTGGATTCATCCCTGGGAGTCCTCTCTCACATCGCCAGGGAGACTTTCACCCCTGGATGTCATGCCCCACGTAGGGAGGAGGCAATGATTTCACTTGCAGAGTTGGGCTTAGAGAGAGTGAGGCCACATCTGAGCAACAAAGGAAGTCCTCCAGAAGTAACTCTTAGGCATACCTATAGGTAGTCTAAGCTTCTGTGCTACCTACATAAGCTTCACAAGAGTAAGCCTCATGATCAAGGGCATGGCCTATTGATTTGGGTGTCCCTAAACTTTGACAATGTCAGGGGATTCCCTGATGGATAGGTTTAATACTTCCATAGTATTTCTCCCCTCCCGCAAGGAACTTTGCCAATACTTTTTGATTATCTGGTTAATATACTCTAGGATGTTTCCAGACATTACAATAATCTATACAGGATTAAGGGGCCTCTTTCTCGTTCTGTGCTCTCTGTATTTCAGTTGTTCAAATGAGCTATACAGATAGGTTGAATTAGATTATGCACTACAGAAAATTTCAGTTCCAGATCAAATAAACCTTTCTTCCATTGTTCTCAAAGAATATGTGCGGTTCTAAAATATAGACACTGTCTTTCTTACCCCTGTGTTCCAAATTACTTTAACCCCAACCTGTTCAGCTTCATTCTTATCTCTAAATATCAGGTTATATATATAAAGCAGCCTCTCAAAATCCAGAAATAATAATCACCACTCCGAACTTAATATGTCTGCTCTAAAGGCTTACAATCTAAGCCCTTGTTTTCTTAAAAGCATTTTCTAAAAGTGACCATACAATTATTGTTTTTTTGTTTCTGGATTATTTTGTCTCACCAAATGTCCCACATGTTCATTCACATCATTGCATGCCTCACGACATTGTTCCTTTTTGTAATAGCACAGCCTTAGTTCATAAGTATACACCATTGTTCGCCATTGTACTTCTCCGTCAGTGCATCCTTCAGCCACCTGCATTCACTGGGCATCATGTAGAGGGCCCAAAGTCCAGTCCATCAGCATTCTCAATTTTAGATAATTTCATTGTTCCCAAGAGGCAGAAAACCAGTAAATACACTCTCACCAAATAGGAGATCTAAACCTCCTCTTAACTCTTGTCCCTCCCCCCATTATTTACCTCTGCTATTGCTGTGGTAGTGCTAATGGTTTCCTTTTGAACATAGCTCATAGTATGCAATAGCAGTTTCCCCCTGTCCCCTGGACTTAAACACTCTTTATACAAAAATCATATCTTTGAAGTAATTCTTACAAGAACTTATTTCTAGTGTGAATCAGCAAAACATGTAGGTCTATACAACCCATTTCAATCTTGTTCATCTTCAATATGGTAATATTACTTCTAGACCCCCTAGAGAATCACCTTTGCTCCTATCTATTCTGGAAGGCAAGTTTTATACTTAGGATTAAATTTGTGTGAATTTAAAGAAACCATACTATTTGTGCTCACTTTAGAACCTCTCTGTGTGTTTTCTGTGTTCTGTCATTGTTATTCAGTTACGCTCATGAATAATTGAATAACACCCATCAATATATAAAGGGTGTTTTATATAAAAAATCAGGAAAAGACAGAATTCTTACTTAACAGCAATAAAAAAAAACTAAACATATCCATTATTCCTACTGAGTTTGACAAGTATGCATTTAAAGACGCACACACAACCTCTCTATATACCATGGATGCCGTTATATTAGAAGGATGGGCGAGATTAGCATTCTTTCATAAGACTTTACAATACAATAGGCTCACATATCTGATACTATTTGTTTGAATATACATACTAATGAGTCTTCTTTGGTTAGATTCTGCTAAATAGATGTTTTCTATAGCTTGTTACTTTTAAAAAAACAAAGCCTGTACAATTTGAGGAACTCCCCAAAACTTCACTTGATCGTTGTCCAATCTGCTCACCTAATAACTTTAGAGATATTAGGAATAGAATAAAATTAAACAATAGGGTTCTCTGTTTCAGATATTCACATATTTCTGTATCTGCTTCAGATATAGAAACCAGCTTTATGGATTATTTTTTAAATTCTAAACAAATATTCTCTTCCACTGAAGATGTATCAAACATACATTCATCTTTCTTTTTTGAGAAAAGGCTATTGATTTTATCTCAATGCTGCAATTTTATATATTAAAACTAGATTATATGTATCTATACATTATATATTTTATATTATATATACTTAGGTATCAAAACTAGCTTTTAAAAATATTCCAGTTACTAGAAAACTAGCTACCTCTATTATTCATTATTGGGAGTAATAGCTTAGTTTGGCCTTCATTTACAGAACCTTGAATTACCCACATTCTGCCTTGGCTTATCCATCCCTCCTCATTCTAGCAACCTCTGTCCCCTTTCTTTCTTCTCAAGAAATGCTAACAAATGGGAACTGCAAGTACAGTAACATTTTATATTTATTTGGGCTAAAGGTGAACATCACTGAACCGACTTTCTGGAAAACTGTTGAAATCATAGCTCAGGATAGATGTCCCCTTTCCTCTGTGCCCACATCCCATCACCAGCAGACACTGAGCCATACTGAATAAGAACTCCAAAGTGCTGGTCAGAAGAGAAGCAAGTGCCAAGATTGCCAGGATACCCAGACTTACTTACTGAGAGAGTCACATGTAATTTTATGACCTTTAACACAAAATTATTTCATTTATTAAAAAAGATTGTCTAATCACTGTTCAGGAATCTAACCAATCGAACTAGTAGTTCCTCTCTTCTAAGGAGGAAGGGAGAAAGATGAGGAAAGGAAGTTAGAGATTGTTTTCTCTAGGATGGGGAGAAGAGCCAAATTTTCTCCCTCATGTCTTCATAATCCTTTTTCATCTGTTTTAATTTTTAAGTAACTGTTATAGAAGTATAACATGCATACTGAAAAGTACGCAAATCTTAAGTGTAGAGATTGGTAAATTTCTACAAAGTGAACTTGTTCATATAATCTCAAACCAGATCAAGAAACAGAATATCACCAGTATCACAGAAACCCCCACAGTTAACCAGTATCTTGACTTTTATCAACAGTTTTGCCTATTTGTATTTTATAGAAATTGAATGATACAGTGTGGATTATTTTGTGCCTGGCTTCTTTTGCTTAATGTTGTTTGTGAAATTCACAGAGATGTGTGTAGTTATAAATAATTCCTACTCATTGCTGTATTGTAATTCGCTGTATGAATATACCATAATTTATCCATTCTACTGTTGATGGTCATTTGAGTTGTTCCCACTATTTAGTTATTACCAATATTTCTGCTATGAATATTCTTGTACATATCTCCTGGTGCACATATGTACACATTCCTGAAGGCTATATACCTGATGAATTGCTGATTGATACAGGATATGCATATGGCCAGTTTTAGTAGATATGTTTTCCAAAGTGATTGTACAGTTTCCAAGCCAACTAGCTTTGTAGGAGCGGTCCATTTGCTCCATGTCCTTTGTGTTTAGAATTGTCAGTCATTTTCACTTTTGCCATTGTGGTGCATATGTAGCTTACAATGGTTTCAATTGCATTTCCCTGATGACTAATGTGATTGAACCTATTTATATGTTTCATTGGCCCCTTGGATCTCCTCTTTTGTGAAGAACCTTGTTCAAGTCCTTTGCCCATTTATGTCAGGAAGTTTTCTATTTTCCTAATTTATTGACTTACCAGGAATTCTTTATGTATTCTGGATACAAGACCTTTGCTGGATATTGATGGATAGATAGATAGATAGATAGATAGATAGATAGATAGATAGATAGATAGATAGATAGATAGATAATTACAAATACTTTCTTTTACTTGGTGGCTTATCTTTTCACTCTCTTAGTGGTGTCTTTTTTTTTTGTATGCTGTGTAGTGGGGGTCACATTTCATTATTTTTCCCTGTGACTGTCCCATTATTGCAGCACCATTTGTTGAATTTTTTTTTTTGGTGGGGGAGAAGTGCATGGGCTGGAAATCAAATCTGGGTCTCCCGCATAGTGGTGTCTTTTGATGAACAGCAGTTTGTTCTTTAAATTTTAATATTATCTAGACTTTTCTAATAGTCTTTTCTTTTATGATTGGCACTTTTAAAAAATCTTTGCCTCCTTCATGCAATCTTTTTAAATAGCTTTTGAATAATGGGATTTTTATCTATATAGTATTAAGCCTTGAATATACTTTAACAGTGATTTGGAAGTAGAGCTTTGAAAATTAAACTGTCAGGGTTTTTTTGTAAGTAAAAAAGTCAAAGATGAATGGACACAAACATTTTTATGGTATGACAAGATATTCTGTTTTACTTAATAAGGGGAAATTAGTTTATCAATTTTTATTATGCTTAAACTTACTTAACTAACTTTTAATGTCTATAAACTTGAACAGCTTAGAAAAAAAGATTTTTCTATAGATAAAGTAAATATGCTTATAGTTTTCTGTAGATCTATCAAGTTTTAAAAATAATTGAAACTATCAATACCAGAAAAAAATGTACCTAATGTTATTCTAAATGTAGTTGATCACATTTATGTCTAATAATTTATTTTCTTTTAACATTTTTAGAACTTTTTGAAAATGAGCATGTATGTATTGGGCAAAAGGGTAAGCTTTTGATTATATTGATTATAATTTCTGGAAAAAAACCCCAGATAATCCTAAATAAATGTCTGCATTATATACCCCAACTGAACTTTTATCTCTGAATAGTTAAAAACATAAAGAGGAGTAATATTTTGCCTTATACATATTTTAATGACTATCTTTATAGAGATGGGAAATGTATCATTTAAACTTTATCAATAAATGTCAGGTAAAGAAGTATACAGCTGGCTCACTAAAAAGAAAATAATAAATGCAGACACACATAGCTCAGGGATGCTACCTTAATTCATTCAGCAGTAGAATTTCATTTTTAAATCAAAGAGGCAGGTTCCCTCTCTGATGCACCCATACACTTCTCATTAGTTGTTAATAGGAATATGTTCCTATAGCAACAGAAAATGTAATGGTATGACTTCCTGATGAACGTTCACAATGGTAAGACTTAATAACCCATGTAGCTCTATGTGTTTTGTGGAATAATTTCAGCCCGTCTTTTAAAGATTTTTCCTTGTTTTTATAAATCCCATTTTGCTTTGAAATACAGAGTTCAAGATAAGTCTTTGTGTCAGAAAGAAACACTTCTATTAGATAAACATTAGAAGTTGTCTAGTATGTCTTTTTCTCCACCCACCCCCTCCTTTTTACATTTGTTCCATACTGAATAGCTGCTATTTTTATTAAAGAAAATGAAAGCAAAAGGATAATTTGTTAATTTTGTGCACTTTGCTGCTTAAGAATAATTTTTGGCTTTCTTAAAAAATTATCAGTTTTTTTTGTTTTAACTTCTTTTAAAAATCCCTTTTCTATTGCTTTTGGAAGGTAGTTAATAAGTCATTAATAGAATGGGTACCTTACATCCTTATATATTATAATTATTCTTAGTCATGGTACTTTATGTACTGTAATTTTAGAATATTAGTGGGTTTGTAGAATATGCATAATACATTTAGAATTTCTGTAGATATGACTTTGCTTGATCATGGAATCCAAAAATTATTATATCTGTACATCACTAGTTTCAGATCCATGGAGCTATAATGAAAGTTTACCTACATTAGAATGCTTTTACCAGGTTAAGTAGGAGGTAGGGTTGCTTAAGGCTTGAAGCTTGTAGAACTGTAAATAGGGCCACATTAGGATCCAGAAAGTAAAAGAATGTTATCAAAATATGGTATGATTATGTTAGATATAAAGACAATGAAAAATTATTTTATGTATGAGAATTAGTTTATGAAAAAAACCTTCCAAAAAGATTTTTAAAGTTTTTATTGTTATTTCTTCATGAATTTTCTAATGAGATTTTCATTTACTTTTGACAGTTCTAGCAGAACAAGACAGCGCTGCTGCTCAACAGTATATCAGACAAGGAAGTCCCACAGCACTGAGAGCTGAGCTGTGGGCTCTCATTCTGAATATTTCCAGTCAACCTGAGGTAAGGAGAAAAAAAAATTTGTCAAATTTGAGCTATTGATATTTATTTTTCAAAATCAATTATTCAAAATAGAAATACTTTTGTTTCTTAGTTTAACATTTACCACCACTTCCCATTTTATTTTCAAATTCCTTGTAGTTTTTGGATTCTAAGACAAGATTAACATAGAATTTGATCAATGTGTGCTCAATGTAGAATTTTTTGTTATTAATAATTCATTAAATAATGTGAATATGCAAAGGACAATAAGTAAAATTTTAAGAAATGGAGTCTGACAATTTAGAACAATGAGGATATCTTACTAGTGTGAAATAAAAAGAGGAAACTCAATATAAGTGAGTGAATTCTTTGTCCCTGCAGTTACTTTTGAAATATGCAATATTTTTATGATTCTAAAAAATTTCAGATTATGTGAGAATATTATTTTTTTAAGAACATTTTATTCTAGGAAATATAATGAATATGAAGAGAAATCACCAATAGACAGATAATAGATTCAATAAAGAAATATTTTGTAAGACTGATTCTTTTTGATGTATTCTTAGAAAAAAAATTCAGGGGGGAGGGCTTAAGCCTAGTAATCATATAAGTAATCTTTTGAAAGATTTTAATAAATGGCGAACTAATAGTTACCTAGCATAGTAGTTAAAAGCATGGACTGAAATCATGTAGATCTGGTTTCAACTCCTAGCTTCCCCAACTTAATAGAAATATGTCATTAAGCAAGTTACTTACATTTCTTCAAATTGGAGTTTACCCATTCTTAAATATAGGTAATAATATTTACAACACAGAGTTGTTCTGAGAATTAAATGAAATAATTCATGTGGTCTTTTAAGAGTGCCCAGCACATGAATGGTCACCATTAATGGTAGTAATTGTAACAATTATGTTAAATATAATTATGTTATAAATTAATTAAAATTAATAATAAGAATATCAGGCATATTAATATCTAGTACTGATATAAAAAGAACAATTATTGTATGGGCTCATTTAGAAAATACTTATAAGAAAGCAGGGCCTAGATTGTAAGCTTTTACAGCAGTCACATTTACTCTGGAGCAATAATTGTTATTCCTGGATTTTAAGCACCTGTTTTTCATATGTATGACCTGGTATTTAGAGATAAGAATGAAGCCAGTCAGGTTAGGATTAAGGTAATTCAGAATACAGGGGTAAGGAAGACATTGTATTTTAGAACTTCATCTACTCTTTGAGACCAAAGGAAGAAAGTTTTATTTTGTCCAGAACCTAAATTTTCTGTAGCATGTAATCTAACTTAATCTGTCTGGATTGATCATTTATGCAATCCAAACCCAGGGAGCCCTGAATAAGAATGGGAGCCTTTAATCCTGTATAGCTTATATAATGCCTGGATAAATTCCAGAGTATATTAAACAGATAATCAAAAAGTATTGGCAAAGTACCTTGAGGGATGGGAGAAAAATTACAGAACTATTAAACTTTACCACCAGGGAACCCCCTGATACTGTGTCAAAATAAGGGACACCCAAATCAATGGTCCAAGCTCTTGATCTTGAGGCTTGCTCTTGTGAAGCTTATGTATGTAGCAGAAAAGCATAGCCTACCCTTAAGTATGCCAAGAAGTTACTTCTGAAGGACTTCTTTTGATGCTCAGATGTGACTTTCTGTCTCTAAACCCAGCTCTGCAAGGGAAATCACTGCCCTCCCCCCAACTTGGGGCATAACTTTCTGGGGTGAAAGTTTCCCTGGTGGCATGGGAGATGATTTCCAGGCATGAGTCTGGCCCTGGTACCGTGGAATTAACAATGCCATCCTGACCAAAATGGGTAAAAGAAGTGTAGCGAATAAGATATCAATGACTGAGAGAGTTCAAGTAGCCTCTCGACTACTCTGAAGGTCATTCTTATGCAAGCTTCAGTTACACACTGCTACCTATTGTAGCTTGTAAAACCCCAACCAAAACTACTCCTGCCAATAAAGAACACGTAGGGCATTATATAAATTCTACAAAGATTCCGTGTACTAGGGTAACTTTCCAGAAACAAGATGAGTCCCTGGACCAGATAAGTCCTGAAATGTAGAGGCGGCCGCCTCTCCAGAACATCAACTATCTCTATCCCCATATCACATATTATTGATAGACCCTTCCAACATGAAAAACTTTGAATGGGCTTGGCCCAAATACCCCTAAAGAACTGGAGTCAACATTCCATCAACGCTCTCAATTTTAGATGATTTCATTGTTCCCAAGAGAAAGATAACCCAAAAACACACCCTCATCAAATAGAAAATCCAAACCTCCCCTTAACTCTTGTCCCTCCCCCATTATTTACCCCTGATGTTGCTGAGGTATTATTGATGCTTTCCTGTTAAACATAGCCCATAGCATGAAATAGGAGTTTTCCCCTTATACTCTGAACTTACTACACTCTTTGTACAAGATTCCATCTTGTCATGTGCTTTAGGACGTCATATTTTCTTACTACTGCATAATATTCCATGTATGCAATATATATGTATACATATATACACACCACATTTTGTTAATCCACTCATCTGTTTATGGGCACTTGGATTATTTCAATCTTTTGGCAATTGTGAATAATGCTGTTATGAACATCAATGTGCAAATGTCTCTTTGTGTCACTACTTTTTTTTTTATCATTGTAAAGCCTGTGTGTCACTACTTTCAGCTCTTCTGGGTATATACTGAGTAGTGATATTGCCAGGTAATAGGGCAACTCAATATTTCGTTTTCTGATGCGGAACCACCAGACTGTCTCCCATAGCAGCTGTACCATTATACATTCCCACCAGCAGTGCATAACTGTCACAATTTCTCCACATCTTTTCCAACATTTGTAGTTTCCTGTTTCTTTAATGGCAGCCATTCTTATAGGTGTGAGGTGGTATCTCATTGTAGTCTTAATCTGCATTTACCTTATAGCTAATGAAAATGAGCATCTCTTCATGTGCTTTTGAGCAATCTGTATTTGCTCTTCAGAAAAATGCCTATTCATATCATTAGCCCCTTTTATAACTGGGTTGTTTGTTCTTTTGTTGTTGAGTTCTATGGTTTCTTTATATATACAGGATATCAAACCTTTACCTGATGTGTTATTTCCAAATGTTTTCTCCCATTGAGTTGGATGCCTCTTCACCTTTTTGACAAAGTTTTTTTGCGGCACAAAAGCATTTGATTTTGAGGAGTTCCCATTTATCTATTTTTTTCTTTTGCTGCTTGTGCTTTGGGTGTAAAGTGTAGAAAGCTACCTCCTATTACTAGGTCTTGAAGATGTTTCCCTACATTTTCTTTTAGGAGCTTTATGGTACTGGTACTTATATTTAGGTATTTGATCCAATTTGAGTTAATTTTTGTGTAGCGTGTAAGGTAAGGGTCCTCTTTCAGTCTTTTGCCTATTGCTATCCGTTCTTGCATACCCATTTATTCGAAAGATTATATTTTCCCAGTTCAGTAGATTTGGGGCCTTATTGAAGATCAGTTGACCACAGAGTTGGTGGTCTATTTCTGTGTTCTCAATTTGATTCCATTGGTCAGTACTTCTATTTTTGTGCCAGTACCACTGTGGCCTTATAATAAGTTTTAAAATCAGGAAGTATTAATCCTCCCACTTTGTTCTTCTTTTTTAGGATGACTAGCTATTCAGGATCTCTTTCTCTTCCAGAATAATTTAATAACTAGCTTTTCCAAGTTTTCAATGTATGTTGTTGGAATTTTGATTGGTTCTGCATTGAATATGTACATCAATTTGGGTGAAATTGACATCTTAAGCACATTTAACCTTCTATCCATGAGCAAGAAATGCCTTTCCCCTTATTCAACCTTAGCAAGGTTGACATTAAGAAGAAGAGAGAGGATGCAAATAAATAAAATCAGAAATGGAAGAGGAGACAGAACTACTGACCCTGCAGAAATAAAGAAGGTAATGAGAGGATGCTATGAACAACTTTATACTAATAAACTAGACAACATAGATGAAATAGAGAACTTCCTAGAAAGACATGAACAGCCAACATTGACTCGAGAAGAAATAGATGACTTCAACCAACCAATCACAAGTAAAGAAATTGAATCAGACATTAAGAAGCTCCCCAAAAAGAAAAGTCCAGGACCAGATGGCTTCACATGCGAATTCTACCAAGCATTCAAGAAAGAATTAGTACCAATCCCACTCAAACTCTTCAAAAAAAAATTGAAGAAGAGGGAATTCTACCTAATTCATTCTGTGAAGCCAACATCACCCTCATACCAAAGCCAGACAAAGATACAAGAAAAGAAAATCACAACTCAATCTCTGCAATGAATACAGATGCAAAAATTCTCAATAAAATTCTTGCAAATTGAATCCAGCAGCACATTGAAAGAATTATACATCATGACCAAGTAGAATTCATGCCAGGTATGCAAGGACAGTTCAACATAAGAAAATCAATTAATGTAATACACCATATAAACAAATCAAAACAGAAAAGCCACATGATTATTTCAACTGATGCAGAAAAAGCATTTGACAAAATTCAACATCCTTTCTTGTTGAAAACACTTCAAAGGCTAGGAATAGAAGGGAACTTCCTCAACATGATAAAGGGAATATATGAAAAACCCACGGCTAACATCATCCTCAATGGGGAAAGACTGAAAGCTTTCCCCGTAAGATCAGGAACAAGACAAGGATGTCCACTGTCACCATTGTTATTCAACATTGTTTTGGAATTTCTAGCCAAAGCAGTTAGACAGGAAAAAGAAATAGAAGGCATCCAAATTGGAAAGGAAGAAGTAAAGTATCATATAATTTGCAGATGATATGATACTATATGTCGAAAACCCTGAAAAATCCACAGTAAAATTGCTAGAGCTAATAAATGAGTACAGAAAAGTGGCAAGTTATAAGATCAACATGCAAAAATCTGAAGTGTTTCTGTACTCTATAAATGAGCAATCTGAGGGGGGAAATCAAGAAAAAAATTACATTTACAATTGCAACCAAAAGAATAAAATATCTTATCAATCTTATAATAGGAGGCAGTTTCCTAGATCTTACACCCAAAGCATGAGCATTGAAGAAAGAAATAGATAAATGGGAACTCCTCAAAATTAAACACTTTTGTGAATCAAAGAACATTGTCAAGAAAGTAAAAAGACAGTGTACACAATGGGAGACAATATTTGGAAACGACATATCAGATAAGGGTTTAGTATCCATAATACATAAAGAGATTGCTCAACTTAACAACAAAAAGACAAACAACCAAATTACAAAGTGGACAAAAGACATGAACGGACACTTCTCAGAAGAGGGAGTACAAATGGCTAAAAGGCACATGAAAAGATACTCAACTTCCCTGGCCTGTTAGGGAAATGTAAATCAAAACCACAATGAGATATCATCTCACACCCACCAGAATGACCATTATTAAGAAAACAGAAAGCAACAAGTGCTGGAGAGAATGTGAAGAAAGAGGCACACTTATCCAGTGTTGGTGGAAATGTAAAAAGGTACAACTGCTGTGGAAGGCAGTTTGGCGGATCCTCAGGAAGCTAAGTATAGAATTGCCATATGATCTGGCAATACCACTGCTAGGTATCTGTTCAGAGGACATGAGGGCAAGGACACAAATGGACATTAGCATACCGATGTTTATAGCAGCATTATTTATAATTCCAAAGAGATGGATACAGCCCAAATGCCCATCAACAGAGGAGTGGCTAAACAAGCTGTGGTATATACATACAATGGAATATTATTCAGCTGTAAGAAATAATAAAGTTATGAAGTATGTAACAACATGGATGGACGTTGAAGGCATTATACTGAGTGATGTTAGCCAGAAACAAAAGCACAAATACTGTATGCTCTCACTGATATGAACTAACATTAATGGATGAACTTGGAGAATTTCAATTAAGAACAGGAGCCATCAAGAGATAGAAATAGGGTAGATTTTGGGTAATAGGATAGAAATAGGGATGCAGATTGTGCAACAGGACTGATTGTAAAAATTCAGAAATGGATAGCACAATACTACCTAGTTGTAAAACAGTAATGCTAGTACATTGAATGAAACTGAATGTGAGAATGGTAGAGGGAGGCACAAATGAAACTGAATGTGAGAATGGTAGAGGGAGGCACAAATGAAGGGAAGATAGATGATAAAAACTGAAATGGTATAATCTAGGATTACCTAGAATGTACAAAGATAGTGACCAAATGTACAAATTAAAAAATGTTTTTACATAAGGAAGAACAAAGGAATGTCAATACTGCCGGGTATTGAAAATATTTTAAACTTTAACTTACGTGTGAGACTAAAGCAAAAAATATTTATTTCGTACAAAATTTATATTTTGACTTGTGCATCTCCTAATATAGCTTATATAACTGTTTAATTGAGCACCATAAGTACATGGAACCTTGAATAGGGCATGAGATTTTTTAAATTTGTCCAGAGTGATGCCCAGATAAATCCCAGAGTGATTTGAACAGTGAATAAAGAAGTATTTGCAAAGTCCCCTTGGGGAAATGGGAGAAAGGGGGAAAATTCATCTTGCCCATTTGGAGAATTCCTTATATTCTCGCAAGCAGTGGGGACAACCAAATCAATAGGCCAAGGCCTCAATCTTGGGGTTTGTTCATATGAAACTTATCCCCACAAAGGATAGGCTAAGCCTGCTTATAATCAGGCCTAAGAGTCACCCCCAGAGAACCTCTTTTGTTGCTCAGATGTGGCTTATCTCTCTTGCCAACACAGCAAGCAAACTCACTGCCCTCCCCATCTCTATATGGGACATGACTCCCAGGGGTGTAAACCTCCCTGGCAATGTGGGACAGAAATCCTAGAATGAGCTAGAACTCAGCATCAAGGGATTGAGAAAACCTTCTTGACTGAAAGGGGGAAGAGAGAAATGAGACAAAATAGATTGTCAGTGGCTGAGAAATTTCAAATAGTTGAGAGGTTATCCTGGAGGTTATTCTTATGCACTATATAGATATCCTCTTTTTAGTTTAAGGTGTATCAGAGGCTAGAGGGAAGTGCCTGAAACAGTAGAGCTGGGTTCCAGAGCCGTGTTCCTTAAAGATTAATGTATAATGCTATAGCTTTTGCAATGAGATTGTGTGATTGTGAAAACCTTGTATCTGATGCTCCTTTTATCAATGGTGTGGACAGATGAGTAAAAAATATGGATTAAAAATAAATAAATATAGGGGGAACAAATGTTAAAATAAATGGAAGAGATTGAAATACTAGTGATCAATGAAAGGTAAGGGGTATAGGGAAAAAATAAGGGGAACAAAGGTTAAAATATATTGGGTAGATGGAAATACTACTGGTCAGTGAGAGTGAGGGGTAAGGGGTATGGTATGTATGAGTTTTTTCTTTTTTCTTTTTATTTCTTTTTCTGGAGTGATGCAAATGTTCTAAAAAATGATCATGGTGATAAATATACTACCATGTGATGATATTGTGAGCCACTGATAGTACACCATATATGGAATGTTTGTATGTTAAGAATATTCATGTTTGTATGTTGTTTTGGTTTGTCAGTAAAAATAAGTGCAGCATATATTAGACCCTTAAAAAAGTAACAAAAATAACAAAAAAAGCTCCAAACTCCCTAGAGAGAGGGTAATTTATTATTTGTATTATTATTTGAATTAGTTGCTTTTCCTGCCTTTAGGGACCTTTTTTTCTAGCCAGAGAGATGGATTCAGTAGATCCAGTGGAAGGTCAATATAATAGTAAAATAATTTTGCTTTAGTTAAAAAAAAAATCAAGACATCATTAATAAGAACTAATATAAAGCTTTTTATTAAAAGTAAAATAACTTGAGATAGCCCACATTATCTTTAGGCAAAGAGATCTTTCCCTCAAACCAGACTACTATATAATTCCAGATTAAGGAATCATATTTCAGGAAATGTAGACTCAGATCCCATCCTGCCAAGGCAGTTACATGTAATAAATATTCCTCTTTGTCCCAGATGGACTTTCCAACAATTTACACTTGTTTGAGAATATGTCTTCAGAAAGAATCATACAGATTGGTGTATACCAGTGGAGCCAAGCAGCATTTAGATATGGGTGGAGACTAGGGGTAAAGGGCCTGAGAGATGACTGGAGGGATTCCAAAGGACACAATGACCAATTAAAGCAATAAAATGATATTTCTATTTTTCTTTAACAGCTATGAAGCTCTTAATCCCTACCTTCTACTTTAATACCCTGACAAACATCAAAAACCTGATGTTAGCTTGATTGCAGTCTCAAATCCCTCCTGTCTCTCCCCCTCCCTGCCTCCTTCCCACTTCTTCCTTTCCTTCCTTGTTCTTACCTTTCTTCCTCTTTTTCATCCTGTTTTTTATTCTCTGTTGAATTGACATTAACCTAGACTCATCATTGTACATAGTTAATCATATTTTATAGTATTATAGGACTGAATATTCTAACATAAGAAAACTGACTTCTTTTAGGTGCAATATGACTGCTTTTCTTGCCAGAGTGATGTTTATGCTTAAACTTTTTATTTTGTAATAATTTAGCTATTTTTGTATAGGTTCTGGACCCAAGTTTTCTGAGATCAAATCTTAACTAGCTTTGTGACCTTGGGCAGCAAGTTACTTTTCTCTCTGGACCTCAGTTTCTCAGATGTAAATGGGAGTAATAATCACTGGCTTATCATTCTGTTCTTATAGGATTAAACGAATTAGCTCATGGAAAGTGGATAAAACAGTGTCTGGCACTGTATTCTCTAAATTAAGTTATAGTTCATCAGTCAGTTCAGTCATCTGAATACCCACCAAATGCCAGATCTTACTCAAGGTGAGATAGGTATATTCATTGAATGTCTACTATTGGCCAGGCGTGGGAGGTGTAGCAGTGAACAAAACCCCTACTCTTTTAGAGGTTTATAATACTATTAATGATTATTATTTATTAAAGCTTGATGCAGGAGACCCAGGTTTGAGTCCCACTGAATGCACTTCCTCCCCCCTCAAAAAAAAAAAAATCAACAAGTGGTGCTGCAGTAATGGGATACTCACATGGAAAAAGAACAAAATGTGACCCCTACTATATAGCACACAAAAAAAATTGAGAAAGCATTTTCAATAAACAAGATTGAACAGAGATATATTACAGCTAATTGTTGTGGTGTGGCTTGAGCTGTATTGCTTTTTTGTATATATGTTATTTTTTCACGGTTAAAAAATGAATAAATAAATAAAGGGTGCATGCACTCCAATTATAAAAGTTCAAAAAAAGCAAAATGTCTGAATAACAGTTATCCTTATAGGTGAATAGTCAACAAGAAGATGTTACAAAGGGAAGTCTGGGGTACTGATTATATTCTTTCTTGATCTGGCTGCTGCTTATATATTTTATAAGAATTCGTTCAGCTATATTTTTAAAATTTGTGTACTTTTATGTATATATTTTTTATTTCAATTAAAAACATTAAGGCAATGTTTCCCATCTTTGTTCCAAGAACTCTCATACGTAAAGAAATGTTATTAGGGGGTTCTTCCATAAGAGAGCTGGGCAGGGAGGAATGCATCTGAAAAATATCGAATAAATAATTTGCCTGAAGGCAAAAAAAAAAAATTTGAGGTTGATTTTATAAATGTGATTACCTTTAATGTTTGTTTATTTTACTTTTAAATTTAGGATATCTTGTATTATGAGCAGCTCAAGACTAATGTAATACAACATGACCTTCTGGTGGACAGTCTTATTTACAAAGTAAGTAAAATTATGCATAGTTTTTCCATTTCATTTATATCGTTAAATGTTATTGAGAGCCTTCAAAGTGCAGGGCCTGTACTTTGTACTGTGATGCATGTTAACCTGGAAATGCAATTGTTAATGATTATTATACCTATTAAATTAAGGTTGACCTTAAAAACATGTATTCTCCATTCAGTGTTCTTTTTTTTCCCTTTGGAGCAGTCCTCATGATCTTTTTCTAGTCTCCTATATTTTGATTAAGAGAATGAGAATCACTTTTTGCACTATAAATTCAAGTTTTTACCCAAATCAAATAAAAAATCAGCTGAAAGGAAAATCAGGCTATGAGATTTTTATCTTATCTCCTACTTATTCTCTTCATGTTGGAGTGATTATTTTTTATTTCCTTTAATTTCTATATATGACTAAACATGTCTCAAGTTTTATAATAGGGATACGTTGAGTTTTTGTCACCAAGCATCTGATAATCAAGTTGGGGGTCAGGTTGTAGGGGCTTTAAGCATTATATAGAATATGACTGATACTGGTGAATCAGGCTGTTCCAAAAACTTGGATTTTAAATTTAGGACATCAGAGATAGAGGAGAAAGGCAGATTATTGCAGGTCCAGAAATGGGGACGAGAAGATTACACATTGAGGACCTGAAGATTTGCCTGGGCAGAAGATGGCCAAGGCTAATGATAACAGCAACAACTGCTAACATTTAATGACTGTTTCTAAGTACGATATACAGTGTTCCACATTGATTATTATTTAATCCTGACAGCTACTTTAAGAGTACAGGACATTTAGGGTATAAATGAGAAGTTCATTTTTCCTGGGGAAAAATACTCACATTCTGCAATATCATACATTAAAAATAACAGGACTTATGGGAGAAAATACGGTTGAGGTAAACCACTCAAAACTTTTGCAACTTTGTAACCACAGTAGGCCATAAAAACAGTAATGGGTAGCTTGGGAGATGATTTGGACAGCCCACATAGGCTGCTCCTCAGGGGCTCTTAAAAATATAAATGCTAAAATAATGCTGATAGAATTGATGCTCTGGCCAGTTGAGCGCCTGTTAAAGTGAAGCATCTGGGGGTGTGCCACTCTGGAGAGTGATCCCCAAATGTAAACAGTAACCTTTATTTTCTTAAATACATTTGGAAGGCCATCCTGACCAAAAGGGGGAAAAGAAGTGTAACAAATAGGATATCAGTGGCTCAGAGTTCAGATAGATCCGAAAGGCTACTCTGGAGGCTACTCTTAAATGCAAGCTTCAGTTAGACATAGCTACCTATCATAACTTGCCAAATGCCAACCAAAACCAATCCTGCAATCCTAAAGAAAACCTAGGGCTAATATTATATGAAATTCCACAAAAGTTCCATGCACTAGGATCACTTTCCAGAAACCTATCACTTTCAGATGGGTCCCTAGACCAGATAAGTCCTCAAATGCAGAGGGGCCAGCCTCTCCAGAATATCAACTAGTTCTATCCCACTATCTCATATTATCTACAGCCCCTTCCAACATGAAAAAGTTAGAATGGGCATAGCCCAAATACCCCTAAAGAGTGAGAGAAAGGTCAAAGGAGAAGGTGATATTATAACAGAAAAGATAGGATTCAACAAATGAGTATGATCGCTGAATCATATTGATATTTATTTTAGTATCCTGTGTCTTGGACCAGCTACTAATAAAAATCTAAAATTGTGGAACTGTAACCCATGCCAAACTCTGAAACCTGTTCTACAGCTAATTGTTGCAGTGTTCTTTGAAATTTATTACTTTTTTTGTATATATGTTATTTTTCACAAAAAAAGACAAAAAAAGTTGATTGTGATGATAAATGCACAGCTGTATGTTGATGCTGTGAACCATTGATTGTACACTTTGGATGATTACATGGTATTTGAATATATAATATATAGCAATAAAATTGTATTAAAATAAAAAAAAATACTTCGGGAAGGGCTCAAATCTATGCAGCAATTGAGCTGAAGGCTTTTTCTTTTACTGCTGCACCACACAATTTCAGTGTTATATGGACATTGTTCCTCTACTCACTAGCCATATGTGAACTAAGCAAAGATGAGATTAAAAGGATATAGTCCTTTGATAAAAGTCTTGAATCTCACCCAAGTTTTACACTAGATTTTTATCACAGGTGCTACTGTTAGCCTTGAGGTAAATGATCACGCTCAGTGGGCTAGTTTAACAATAAAATAAGAGAACTTTTGAGCTTTAAGGCCTTCAACCTTTTTTCTATTCAAATAACTGAAATCTCACAATAGAAGTTGTTCAGAAAAGCAAGAATTGCTAGCATTAGATTCTCTCTTGCCATTATGAATCTCAGTTCAACTCAGTAAAGAAAAGAAAAGATGTGTTGTGAGAAAGAAATAAACAGTTTGTGGCTGAGGAATTGAATATCAGTTTTGTTAGAATCAATCCTGACACTGTCCACAACATCAGAGTTTTTAGGGAATTATCAATCTGGTTGTTCTTGTTTTATGCTCTTTGGGCTCTGCTGATCTTGTTGACACACTCCAAACTTTATTAAAGTCAGCCCTTAAGAGAATGAGTATTTTTAAAAATTATTTAGTTTCATTATATTTTCCTATGGCAGTCTCATCTTTAACTGAAAACAAAGTAGAATTATTTTAGTGCTTAAAGGAGTAAATTTAAGAAGGTAGTACTAAATAAAATCATCAAATCCTCTCTAAGTTATTAAGGGTTCTCTCTGAACTGTTCTTTTCACAAATTTACCTTATATCCACATCTACAATTTTCTACCACTTACTACGATAAAATAGCCTATACCAGTGTTCCTCAATCTTTTTTCATTTTCATCCCCCCAAAAAAGGAAAATTAAATTAATATCTAATAAGAAAAATTTAATACTAAATAATAAAATATTGCTGGTTAGGAATGAGCAATGGAGGGCTGCAAAGCATTGTAATAATTATTTTGGGCCAGTTTTTGCCCCCTTAGAAGCAGTATCTTCCTCTTAAGAGTATACATGATCTCTACTTTTGACCATGTTGTTTCCTGATATAGAACACTGGCTCTTTTTTTTTTTTTTTTTTCTATTCATCTGTATCTTTGTTTTTCCAGATTTAGCACAAACTCACTATCTCCAGAGTCATCCGTGATTCATTCTATCCTGCCCTAATTACTGCTTTGCTCAACAGCCTAGCTGAATTTTGGTAGACTGTTTGAACTATGTTATCATGGATTTATGCAATATTTCTTTGGAATTGTTCCTATATTTCTAATATGTATACTTTATTGCCGGTGAGATAACATGAACATTGTCTTCTTTTATTGTATGTTTCTTTGTTTGGAGTTTTGACTTTTGTATTCTCCATCCCAACCTACCAATCAGTATTTATTGACTTTGTTATATATTGGGTCCAAAAGTATGATCTCTTATAGGTCTGGAGTTTTTTTATATAGATAAGGTTTGGGATCTGTATTTAAATACCGGCACTTATAAATAGATGAAGACTGCTGCAAGTAAAGGGGCTTTGGGTTAATTTGGGTTAATTTCTTTTAATATTTTTATTGATAAATCTTAACATACGAACATACAAATATTAACATACAAATAGTCCACACCTGGTGTACAGTCGGTGGCTCACAATATCATCACATAGTTGTGTATTCATCACCATGATCATTTTTTAGAACATTTGCATCACTCTGGAAAAAGAAATAAAAAAGAAAAAACTCATACATAACCATACCCCTTACCCCTCCCTCTCATAAACCACTTATATTTCCATCTATCCAATTTATTTTAACCTTCGTCCCCCGTATTAGTTGTTCATTCCCTATCCATATTTTTTACTCATCTGTCCATACCCTAGACAAAGGGAGCACCAGACACAAGGTTTTCACATCACACAATCACATTGTAAAAGCTATATCATTATACAATCATCTTTAAGAAACATGGCTCAGGTACTTCCCTCTAGCCACTCCAATACACCATAAATTAAAAAGGGATATCTATATAATGTGGAAGAATAACCTCCAGGATAACCTCTTGACTATCTGAAATCTCTCAGCCACTAATGCTTTATTTTTTCTCATTTCTCTCTTCGCCCTTTTGGTCGAGAAGGTTTTCTCAATCCCTTGATGCTGGGTCCCAGCTCATAGGGTTAATTTTTAAAGTAATTTTTTGCATGCCTACTCTGTGTCTGGTTATATGCTGTACATTTGTCCATGGACTCTAAGGCCAGTGCCAATATTTCTCTGGCCTGATGAAGAAACTGAGGCTCTGAGTTACTGCCCAAGGTCTTACAGCTATAAATAGTGGAACTGGATTTCACACCCTAGTCAAATGGAATGCCCAACTTTCTTTAAATTGAAGCACATAAGTAGCAGGTACAGCTCATTGTACAGAATGTCCAGAGAAATATGAATGTTTTGGTTTATTTTTGTGGGATTTTGTTTGTTATTAATTAGAGGTTCCTAATTAATGATGCATTGCCTCACAAAAAACTATCATGTATTCCTTTTAAGTTTTTAAATTTTCTTTTTCATTCATTCACTCATCAAACGTACTGGGTACCTTGTATGTGCCAGGCACTGTGCTGCTGCCAATTATTTGAAAATTAATGAAGACAATGAGATTCAAGGAACCCAAATACTCATGGAGTGGAGTAGGAATGTTTAACATCATCTCAGTTTAGGAAGTAAGAAGTTATATTTAGAGGAAGGAGCTAATACTCTCTCCTAAGTCAATGAATTAGCCCTTCAAAGGTGAGTTCCTGAGGCAGAAAAGCAATGTTCCTAGCCATCAAGGGAGCACTGACAGTAAGTGAATACTCACAAAGACAAGTAAGATTTTTGTATTTTGAGGAAAGGGCGGTAGATAATGAGGTTGGAACTATAATTTGAGGCCAGGTTGTTACGATTACTTCTGGATGTTATGATTGCATCTGCTTTTCTCTTCCAACTTTAAGACACCTAAATATTAGATTAAAAAGGATATAAAATTGAAACAAATGATAATGAATTATTAATGGAACCTACAAAAAGTGTGAGGACTTCGAAATCAATTAACATACCACGTATATTAGTTAAGCAAAATGTAGCAATGATACACTCTAATTCAAAGTTTTATAATCATACAAAAAAGAAAATCATTGTGATACTGTATTTATGCTTTAGTACTCTGGACATATTCTTTTGGGTTCCTTTCAGTACTCTCTACTTTTGGTTGTAGGATGTGAAGTTGACAGCAAGCAATGATGATTATTATTTTGTATTTGAAGATTATTTATATCAGGTAAGTTTAAAAATTAAAATACATGATGTTCTTGTTTTAGGTTCTCTAAATCACGATATTTTAGGAGAGATCTCTACTGTTAACTAAATCCTCCTGAAATCTAAACCATGTTTATTTTTCATCAGATTAAATGTTCTAGGTTTGGGATAAGGTTAGCTTTTGTTCCTCATTTTCTCCCAATGAGAAAAAAGTCCCCAAATGAGTTTATGGAGTGTTCTTTTGGTCATATCTGCTATAACCAGGTGAATTGGCAGTTAAATTTTCTATCTTATAGGCACAGGTTCTTAAAGTGAATGTCAAATACATTTCAAGTCATCATACCATCACAAGAGAAAGCATATTTGCATGTTATTTTTTCTCTTAAAGATATTGAATAAACAGTTTGGAGTGTCCTGATTACTCTTTGATTATTTTATATGTTGATATTATGATGCTTGGATCCTTACCTGTAGATCTTTTTCACATTTAGTAAAATAAGATCATTTATCACAAATATAAAATATATAATTTATATAGAATTGCCTAATTCTGTTTTTTAAAAAGATTACACATGCACGTTACTAATTTGATTTTGATTGAATGTCAGTATAGATTTTATGGAGGAAATATCTAGATTCCAGCAGAGCAATTTCTGCTTCATAAAATGGATATTAGACCCAGTTGATTGGATGCTGTTAGTGTTGGTGTGTGTGTGTGTGTGTGTGTGTGTGTGTGTGTAAAAGAAGATAAATTTAAATAAGACTCTCCCAGGAAGGTTTAATTAATCATGCATTCTAACAGGGGAAATGTAAAATCTTCATAAAATTTATTTATAAAATATATTTATTGGGTGGGCAATGGTGGCTCAGTGGCAGAATTCTCACCTGCCATGCCAGAGACGCAGTTCAATTCCTGAAGCCTGCCCATGCCAAAAATATATATATATTTATAAAATTAAATTTTATAATAACCTTAGAATTTTAAGAGAATTTCAACAACTTCAAATATGTGACTAAATTTTTATTTTAAAAATGGTAGATATAAAATTCTATTTTTAACATAATATTAGCTATTAATTAAAAGTTGAATAATCTGAAAATCATCCAAAAGTTTAGTTGCTTATGCAGCTAATATTTAGCCCTGTTCCAAATTCTTAGTACTCAGTAAATTTTTGAATATATAGTTAAACCTAATGCTTCATTTATATAGAAATATCAGTTTACTGATAATTTCAGTACTTAAGAAATATTGAGTAAAAATTGTCACATCTGAAATGGGGGCATGAAGAGCTCAACAGACCCATTCACAAGCAGAAAAAATATAATGGTGAAAATTATTAAAAAAAAAAAAATAAAACCTTTGGAGAAGCTATCCTGGGATCTTACAACAAATCAGCAAATGAAGAAACATTCATTGAAGAAAAAATACTAATCTCAGTAAGAACAATAAAAATCTGTGGCACTATACTCTCTCCCTCTCGCCACCCTCAGCCCAACATAGCAGGACCTTCACTTTGACCAAGTATCATTAAGATTTGGTTTCCTCTCTCCCCAGCTAGAATATCTCCACAGAAGGGGCAGGTGGCCAGCATTTCTTATCCCCCTGAGCTGTGTGTTGCAGAGGCTAAATTCCAGGAAAGTGCTACCAAGAGATCCGGGTTTCCCTTCTTCTACCCAACCCCCACTTGAAGGGCAGAAGTTATTAATATAGAACTATCTGTTTCTCCCTTCAAATCTGTCAATATCTACTTCATGTATTTTAGGGCTCTGCTGTTAGGTACCTATATATTTATAATTGTTATATCTTCTTATTGAATTGACTCCTTTATCAGTATATAGTGTCCTTCTTTGTCCCTTTTAATAGTCTGTCGGTATGAATATAGCCACCTCCACTGTCTTTTGGTTACTGTTTACATGGACTATTTTTTCCCATCCTTTCACTTTCACCCTACTCGTGTCTTTAAATTTAAGGTGTCTCTTATAAACAACATATAGTTGGGTCATACTTTTTTAACCATTCTACATCTCTGCTTTTTGACTAGAAAGTATAATCCATTTACATTTAAACTAACGACTGATACTGCAGGACTTCTGCCATTTTACTATTTGGTTTTGTCTTATGCCATTTTGTCCCTCAAGTCTTCCATTGCCTCTTACATTTGTGTTCAGTTGATCTTTTGTAGTGAACCATTTAGAACCTCTTCTAAATTCCTTCTGGGCATATTTTTCATATATTTTCTTTGTAGTTACCATGGCCTTAAATTTGACATTCTAAATCTATACAGTCTTGTTAGATTTGATACGAACTTAACTTCGATAGCATACACAAGTTATTTTCCCTTCCATCTTCCACCTTTATGTTCTTGTCTTAGATTACATCTTTCTTCATGTATATCCAAAACCATAGGATTATTAATTGCTTTTTTATGCACTTGAATTTTAAATCCTGTAAGAAGTAAAAAGAGGGCTTACAACCCCAAAATACAGTAGTGCTGGCATTTATATTTACCCATTTATTTCTTCATATGCCTTTGATCTGTGTCTAATGTCCTTTCCCATCAACCTGAAGGACACCTTTTAGCATCTCTTGTAGGGCTGGTCCAGTGGTGATGAACTTCCTCAGCTTTTGTTTATCTGGCTACGCCTTAATTCCGTCCTCATTTTGAAAGATAGTTTTACCAGATATAGAATTTTGGATGGTAATTCTTTTCTTTCACCACTTTATGTCATTCCACGGCCTTCTATGCCGGTAGTTTCTATGAAAAGTCAACAGTTAATCTTATTGAGGCTCCCTTGTACATGATACTTTGTTTCTCTCTTGTGGCTTTCAGGATTTTCTCTTTGACTTTGGCATTCAATAGTTTTATTACAATATGTCTGGTTGTGGATCTATTTGGGTTTATCCTTTTGGGTATTGGGTATTGAACTTTTTGGATGTACATTCATATCTTTCATTAAATTTTGGAACTTTTCAGTCATTGTATCTTTGAATAACCTTCCTGCCCTTTTCTTTCTTTTCCTTTTAGGACTACCAAAATGATATACTTTATGCTTTACTGTGTTCCACAAGCCTCTCTTTGTTCACTTTTCTTCATTCTTTCTTCTTTCTGCTCCTCAGATGGAATAATTGTAATTGTCTTATTTTCAAGTTTGGTAATTCTTTCTTCTGCCAGCTCCAATCTGCTATTGAACCTCCCTAGGAAATTTTTATGTAGGTTGAGAGAGAGGGTAGAATCATGGATGACCAAGTTTTCAGGCTTTGAATAGTTATAACCATTGTGATACTAGGGATTAAGATTAGAAACACAACAAGGATGAGCAGTTTGAAAATAGGGGGGACGAGGTACATAGGGAAAGTTTTAAAGTTTATTTTTCTCTTTAAGAATGTAATGAGAAAAGAGATGAGAACCCTATGCCTAGGCACCTCTTCTAGACACTTCATATACTTTATAACTAATTCTTACTAAAAAATCTGTCAGATAGCTTTATTCTCATTGTACAGATTAAGAAGTAGAGACTCAGAGTCTAAGCTCATACAGTTACCAGAAACCAAAACCAGTTTTGTCCAATTCCGAAGCTCAGTAAGCCACATTCAGCTCTTTATGAGTGGCAGAGTGCTTTAAAAAGCATTCTTAAAAATGAACTATTTGAAACTCTCCAAATTGATTTAGATCAAAATAGAAGAGCCCCACAAATGAAAAAAAAAAGTATAGTAGTTGTGGATTAACGTGATTATGTGAAAAACTTATTTCTCAAAAATATCCACTGTAATATATTTATTTTGTATGCTTTATGGCAGGAGTCACATTTCAATCTTTTTCATAATATATTTTTCTCTCTTCTTTTTTTTTTTTTTTCTGCATAGGCAGACACCAGGAATTGAACCCGGGTCTCTGGCATGGCAGGCAAGAATTCTGCCATTGAGCCACCATTGCACCACCCTTATAATGTATTTTTAAGACAACAAAGAAGTGTCTTTAGGTATATTAGGTATATTATTTATTTGAGTAAATCTTTTGCAGCTATATGTAGACATTTTAGGTGAAATTTGTCTGTATTAACCATAGTTCATATTTATACATTCAATTTCTTATAGCTCTTCAAAATAAAGTAAATTACTCCCATGTATAACCTCTCCCCCATATTGTTCAATTTTTACTTAATCATAAAGTGATGAAAATTACACTTTCTAGTTAATTTGATTGAAATTGTAATCTTCATATTATCTTAACATTTTCTATCAGATTTACCATTAACTGACATTTCTTTAAGATACAGAAATTGTAATCTCAGAAGTTGAAACAACCACTCATGTTAGAATAGGAGTTGGCAGCTCTTTGCTTGTATCTCAAGATTGCATACCAGTACATGCTGTCTATCTAATATGACACCCGAGCATTATCACCTTACAGTCACCAGTATTCTGTTTAAAACAATCCCAGATGTCTTCTCTAGGGGAATAGGGATTCTAGAGGGATATGTTTAATCACATAACTCCTCCTGAAATTACTATGCTTCTATCAGCCTGCTAAAGTAAAATGAAGTTAATACAAACATTTCTTTAGGGATTGTTTTTCCTCTAGGCAAGAAAAAAAAATCCCTCTGGTTCCAGGGATTAAGAGAGGGCATCTTTTTGGGGGGGGTGGGGGGCATTATTCTACCTACCACAGTGGTTTAGGAAGGTTTAGCAAGGGAAGAAATTAATATTATTAGCTGGTTCAATAGCATTTTATGGATTTAGGATATTTTGGAGCCTAATAATTTTGCTTAATTATTAGAAAATATTTATCCTATGAATAGGACAAAAGATCAAAATCATTATGATTATCTCAGTGGATGCTAATATGTATTTGAGACTCTATTGGATAATATCCATTTTTATACTAACTCTTTATACATTACAATGAAAGTATGTTTTCTTGACATAAATATGTGAAACATTTGGCATATTAATGTAATTTAATGTTGGAATAGTTTGGGGTATTCCCACTGAAGCAAGGAAAGAACAAGGGATGTTTTGGATGCTCTAGCCAATGAATAATAAGGAAAATAAATTATAGGTATAGATGTCAGAAAGGATACATTAGAACTAATGAGATAATACAGTTAAAGATTTGTTTACCAAATAAAATATTAAAACCCTTTACTCTTTTATTATTAACTATCAACACTTAGAATATGCAATACAATAAAGACCCAGGCAACATAATGGACTGAGCTCACTCAGCCCCGTTTCCACTACACACATATGAAAAGATAACAACAAAAACATCAAAATTTTAAATGCATGTACTTTTTGACTAGGCAATTCTATTGCTATGTATTTATCCTACAGAGATATTTACATATGTGGAAAATGACACACTAAAAGGATAATTATTTAGGCGTTGTCAGAAACAGCATTAAGTTGAAACTAATGTAAATGCTCATTTATGAGGGATTAACCTATAAAATAAATTGTAGTATATACCACACAATGAAAAATTAAACAAGTCTTTAAAAAAATGAGGCAGGGCAACTCAATATTTAGTTTTCTGAGGAAGCGCCAAACTGTCTTCCATAGTGACTATACCATTATCCCTTCCCACCAGCAGTGAATAAGTATTCCAATTTTTCCACATCCTCTCCAACATTTGTAATTTCCTGTTTGTTTAATAGCAGCTATTCTTCCAGATATAAGGTAATATCTCATTGTAGTCTTGATCTGAATTTCCCTTATAGCTTATGAATATAAACATCTCATCATGTGCTTTTTAGCCATTTGTATTTGCTCTTTGGAAAAATGTCTATTCCTATCCTTTGCCCATTTTGTAATTTTTTGTTGCTGTTAGTCTTTTGTTCTTGAATTGCATAATTTCTTTATATACAGAGGTTATCAACCTTTATCCAGTATGTGGTTTCCAAATATTTTCTGCCATTGAGTTGCCTGCCTCTTTACCTTTTTGACAAAGTCCTTTGAGGCACAGAAGCTTTTGATTTTAAGGAGTTCCCATTTATCAATTTTATCTTTTGTTGCTTGTGATTTGGGTGTAAAGATTAAGACACTACGTCCTATACTAAGTTTGAAGATATTTTCCTGTATTTTCTTCTAGGAGTTTTATGGTACAGGCTCTTATGTTTAGGTCTTTAATCTATTTTGGCCATGACTGGAAAATCTGTAAAATCTTCTAAAGTTAGAATAGAGGCCACAATGGGAAAATCTTTAAACTCTTCAGGATAGAAGAAGTAAATCCCTTTGTTCTCAATATTTCTAAATTTGTAGACTGTATAGTTGCTTCCCATTTTACTGTCCATCAGAGGTAATTATATTAGGTGTGTAGCTTAAGTGATTAAAGTTTTAATTAATAGTAAATGTTTTTAATAACAGAGAACTTGTGAAAATTTAAAAAATAAAACCATCTTTCATTTTTATTTAAAAAAAAAGAATGAGGCTTCTCTATATGTATTGATGTGAAAGGATCTCTAAAATACATTTTTAAGTGAAAACTACAGGCAGGTACTAACACTGTGTATAGGGTTCCACTATTTAAACTAAAATTGCCCTTGTCAAGGTCGTCAGTAATTAAATACATTGACCGATTCTCAGTCTTCCTCTCATTTGATCTCTCAACAGCAGTTGACATGGTTGTGCTCTTTCTTCAAAACATCACACTCTCTTTTTTGTTCTTCTCTTGCTTTATGGCTCACTAGAGCCAAATCAAGCATTTGTGGAACCTAACACTTACATAATTTGGGGGGTCCTCTTTAAGAAAAAGAATATAATATTATAAATACATCAGGTAAGAAGTATATTTGTTCAGAATGAGGAAAAAATCATAAATTATTAGATTTATGCACCCATGTAAGATGGCAAACATAATCAATAAATGTGTGTGCTGACTACTCCACCAGCTGGCTCTCTCTCTCTCTCTCTCTCTCTCCCCTCAGGCCTCCCTATTCCCTGAGATACAACAATATTGAAATTAGGCCAGTTAATAACCCTACAATAGCCTCTAAGTGTTCAAGAAAGGAAAAGTCACAGGCTTCTCACTTGAAATCAAAAGTTAGAAATGATTAATCTTAGTAAGGAAGGCATATAGAAAGCTGAGATAGACCAAAAGCTAGATCTCCTGTACCAAATAGTTAACAAAGTTGTGAATGCAAAGGAAAAGTTATTGAAGGAAATTGGGTGCATGGGTGGTTCACTGGTAGAATGCTTGCCTTACATGTGGGAGACCCGGGTTTGATTCCTGGACCATGCACCGCCGCCCCCACCCCCCTGCCCCCCGCCAAAAAAAAAAAAAAAAAAAAAACTTGAAGGAAATTAAAAGCAAAACATTCTTGTCATTGATAGGGAGAAAGTGTTAACAGTCTGGGTAGAAGATCAAACCAGCCACAACATTCCCTTAAGACCAATCCCAATCTAAATCAAGGCCCTAACTCCCTTCAGTTCTATTAAGGCTGAGAAAGGTGAGGAAGCTGCAGAAAAAGTTTGAAACTAGCAGAGGTTGGTTCGTGAGATTTAAAGAAAGAAGCCTTCTCCATAACTTAGAAGTACAAGACGAAACATCAAGTGCTGATATAGCAGCTGCAGCAAGTTATCCAGAAGATCTAGCCAAAATGATTTTTGAAGGTGGCTGCACTAAACAACAAACTTCCAATGTATATGAAACAGTTTTCTGTTGAAAAATTCTAAAATCTAGAATTTTCCTAGCTAAAGAGAATTCAATGCCTGGTTTCAAAGCTTCAAAGAATAAGCTGACACTTGTTAGGGACTAATGTAGCTGGTGACTTTTAGTTAAAGTCTATGCTCATTTACCGTTCTAAAAATCCTAGGGCCCTTAAGAATTATGCACTGTGCTTTATAAATGGAATAACAAAGCCTGGATCGCAGCATTTCTGTTTACAACATGGTTTATTGACTATTTTAAGTCCATTGTTAAGACCTATTTTTGAGAAAAAGATTTCTTTCAAAATGTTACTCCTCATTGATAATGCTCCTGGTCGTCCAAGAGCTCTGATGGAGATGTACAATGAGATTAGTGTTACTTTCATGCCTTCTAACACAGCATCCATTCTGCAGCCATGGATCAAGGAGTAATTTTAACCTTCAAATCTTATTTAAGAAATACATTTTGTAAGGGTATAGCTGCCCTAGATAGTGACTCCTTTGATGGATTTGCACAAAGTAAATTGAAAACCCTTTGGAAAGGATTCATCATCTAGGTGCCATTCAGAATATTTATGATTTATGGGAGGAGGTCAGAATATCAACATTAACAGGGGTGTGGGAAAAGTTGATTCCAATCCCCATGGATGACTTTGAGTGTTCAGGACTTCAGCAGAAGAAGTAACTGCAAATGTGGTGAAAATAGCAAGAGAATTAGAAATGAAAAACCTGAAGATGTAACTGAATTGCTGCAATCTCATGATAAAACTTTAAGAGGTGAAGTTGCTTCTTGTGGATGAGCAGAGTGGTTTCTTGAGATGCTTTGTTGAAATGACAACAAAGGATTTAGATATTATATAAACTTAGTTGACAAAGCAGTGGCAGGATATGAGAAGATTGATCCAATTTTGAAACAAGTTCTACTGTGGTAAAATACTATCAAGCAGCATTGCATGTTTCAAAGAAATCTTTAATGAAAGGAAGAGTCGATCAATGTGGCAAATTCACTGTTTTCTTATTTTAAGAAATTGCCACAGCCACCCCAACCTTCAGCAACATTACCCTGATCAGCCAGCAGCCATCAACATCAAGGCAAGACCCTCCACCAGCAAAAATATTTTGACTTACTAAAGGCTCAGATGATGGTTAGCATTTTTTAGCATTAAAGTATTTTTAATAAAGGTTTTTTAGGCATAATGCTATTGCACTGTCAATAGACTACTGTATAGTGTAAACATAACTTTTATATGTACTGGGAAATTAAAAAACTCGTGTGATTCACTTTATTGTGGCTTTGCTTTATCTTACTTAACCAGCAGTGTCTCTGAGGTATGCCTGTATTCCCAAATTCCTTTTCTAGTTACATCTCTTGTTATCTCCAGTTTCCTGCACTTCCCAAATTGCTCTATGCCACTGTAGCTACCTACAGTCTGCCCTATACATTTTTCATCTGTTCAGTTTCTCCCAGATATTTCCTTTTTTGAGAAAGAAAAGGATCACCTGGTAGTTACCAACTTGCATTTTCTGCTGTGTTCAAGTGTGGGTGACAAACAATGACGTATCTTTGATGAGCTTCCACTCACACTTGGGTAACCTGCTGGAACATTGCTCTAGTTACACTAATAGTGATGATAGAGGGTCCTCCTCCTATAGCAAGGCAGAGCACTGGGCTAAAGTTTCCACCTCAGCACCTCCCAAGCAGGAAATAGCAATGAATTATCTGGTTCTAAAAGGTTCATAATTTTTTATTTTTTTCCAATGTTATATCTAGGTATTACTTTGTTTTTCCCGAGATACATCTGTATTGGGTCACTTTGCATACAACAGCGCTTCACCACCGAAATCATACATAAGAGGTAAAATTTTAGAACTATAAAGGAAATATTAAGACTTACATAATCTTACCAAGAATTTATTTTATAGCATATATTGGTATTGCCTATTTTTTTATCATAAAGTATTTACATTTCTATCAAATGATTATAACCGTCCTTTCATTCTCACTTAAATCAGTGCCCATGCAACTCAACAAAAATCATAAGAGAAGTGGTTCCCCATCACAGAAAAGCAGCATTTAAAGTTTCCTTGTCTTCCGTTTGTTTTGTCTTCTGTTGATGTTTCTGTCTTATCTGTTGACTTTTATTTTCCCTTCTATATATGAGTTTATTACAAACATTTGCTTTTTTTCTCACCTTCTATATTTCATCTCTTAAAATTTTCTTCCACACTTGAAACTTTTGATATCAATTATATGCTATTAGCTCTCTAATATCTGTGTTAGTGCTTCGTTCTCTGTCTGCAACTTATTGCTATTTCAGTATCCTTCCACTACTTGAAAACTGAAATAATTTCAGCTGAAAGCCCCTTCTAACTTCATTTTATTAAGTGGTGAACACCTAGTGCTGAAAGTTCATAACCTTATTGTGTGTGTTCATTCTGCTGTTTCCATAGAGAAGGAAATTTCTCCAGTATCTCCTAAGTTCTCTCTGTCTACTTAACTGCTCCAACCCCCATCATAAGATAGGCCCTCATTACTTTATGCTAGTGTTGGGGTCCCCCAAACTTGGGACTCTGTCAGTTAAATTACTTCTAAATTGAACCTAAAGAAGCCTTTTGTTTCCTTGTTCTTTTGTTTAATGTCATCTCCTGCTAAAACATTGGCTGGATAATTTAATTATCTAATGGGCTCACCTCTAAACTCAGCCAGGCTTTTAAACCCTCCATTAGTTGGCTGTGCCTCAACCTAGCTAAGTTTGTTTCCCTGATTATTCCACAATACCCTGTATTCATTCTAGCCTCCCTGTATTCACTATATATGGAAGGCTTCCTTCTCTTCTACCCTAAAATTAAGGTTCCTAAATCTCACCAAGTCTATCAGTGCATCATCAGTTTCCCTCTTCTTTAAATCTATAAAACTCTTAAAGCCCATTCCAGAAAATTCATCATGATCTAATGATCATATTTTAGTTGGAATTACATGGCCGAGGGACCAGACCTTGTATTTATTTGTATTTATTTATTTATTAGAGAACTGAGAACCCAACAAGTACTTTCATCGTATATGTTTGTATGTATATATGTATCTATTTCTATTTTTCATTATGCTGTTCTCTCCTTGCTCATAATAGCAGTCCTTAGTCTCCACGCTAACCTAAAACTGCTCATATTTCTTATTCTTCATCTCCTCCCTATTACCACCCCAATAAAAACAAAAAATAATAATAATTTAAAATCTTACCTTAAAACTCAGTGCAGAAATGCATATGACTTTTCAGTAGGCTCAAAGGTATTAGAAAAACCATCAAGATAAATGCTACCTGAAAGATAATTCAGTGGAAGATGGGAAAAAACTCAGAAATCAAAAGTTTTGAGGTGAAACTCCTTTAAACCTTTGATTATGGTGAACATACTTTAATTTTCTGAGAAAAGTTCTGATTTCAAATATTTAGCCCCATTTCATACCATATGGAATTGTTTCAGGATTCAAAAAATATGGCCATCGTGCAATTAAAGACATTTAGGTTTTAAGTTTTCAGCACTTCCCATAAAACATGTAACCTAGTGAAGCATTGCAAAGCTTAAAATTCCATTAATTATTGGTATATTCACAAAATAAATTCATTTTTAAAGATTTGTTTATTCTGTTTAGTCTTATTCAAACCCTCAATGCTTTTTTCTCTTATAGGAAAACTGGGACTAGAAGAATATGCAGTTTTTTATCCACCAAATGGTAAGAATAGTGTTATTGCTTCCCCTAGTGGGAAACCAGAAAATTACAACTCATATAATAAAAACATGACTTTCTTATTCTCTATCTTTAAATGGATGATAATTTGTTATCTAAAATAAACCTTCGATGGAATACATATTTTAATGAATATTTCCATTTGTCTGATTGGTTTGTGTTACACTGTGCACGCCCTCTCTGGTTCTCCTTGGAACCAATAGTAATAACTGAGAGAAAGCTAAGCCAACTTAAGAATCTAAGTCCAGGGCACTTAGTTTTCCTCTGAAGGACTCTAACTAGTCCATCCAGGACCCACCTTTTGACTTTATTGGAGCAGTGCTCTAATCAATTGAATGAATTTCCTTGCATTGCACTTTATTGTTTTCATAATTTGACCAGTGCAGTATTTATGAAATAAAAAGTTTATGAAGCAATATATCACCAAAATGACCCATTTCGACTGTAAAATGTGATCAAATGTATAATTAACCCATTAGATATTAAATATTCATTTGAGGGTATTAGGTAGTTTTTAAAATAAGCTTCTTGGGAAAGCAATGTTTAGCAGTCCTTATTTTGGTAATATTAAGTTGCATCCTGAAGAAGTTCTTTTACTGCAGCAGAGTTAACAACATGGGCTTTGTAATCCAGCAGACCTGGGTTCTGATCCCAGTTCTGCCAGCTCACCCTTTGACCTTGGGTAAGTTATGTGACTTCTATGAACTTCAGATTCTTCATCTGTACCATGTAGACAATAAACTAAATGAGATACAGGTTATAAAACAGGACAGTGCCTAGCATGTATTAAGTGCTCCCAAAATTGTAGCTATTATGAGCATTTTTGACTACATTGTCAACCGCTCCATCTGAAACTCGTACTAAGCTTTCATGGCACTCTCCTCTCCTTATACCTTCAGTGTTGTGTCTGAGTTTCTTACAAAGGCCATCTTTCTTTAAGTACTGGTGTTCCCTGATGTCCCACCCTATCCTTATTCTGCTGCTCTTTTCTTTTAACATATTTTCTTACAGCCTTCAGTCTACTTTCATGGCTCTATTTGATAACTCTGAAATTTACGTCACTCTGGAATTGCCTCCAACTCAACATGTCCCTTCCTGAACTCATTAATTTATCTCCCCATGCCCACTCCTCCAAAAGAGAAAAAAGAAAAAACAGACTAAACTTTAAAAAACCCAAATGCCTGCTATTACTCTCTTAGTTAATTACTGTCATCTGCCCAGCAATTCAAGCCTGAAATCATACCAGACTTCTCTTAATCTTTGAACACCTCTCATCAGAACCTTCCAATTTTATCTTCCAAATATATCTGGGACTCCTCTCTTCCTCCCTATAAATGTTGACCTTGCCCTCATTGGGCCTTATCTCTATCTTATTAATTCTAACAGCCACCTAACTGGACTCTCTTCCTTTAGTCTTTTCTAGCTTTTATGTATCTTTCACACTGCTGTCTGAGTTATATATCTAAAATTAAAAGTTGAAAATTGCCACTTTTCTCTTTAAATTTTTCTTAATGGTTCCTCATCTCTTACCAAGTAACAACTTCTTGGCATGGTATGCAAGGCCATCTTTTGAGATGGCCCTTATTCATTCTACTTCCTAGCTTCATTTCTCATGTTGCCTTTTTTTCTTCTTTTTGCATGGGTAGGCACTGGGAATCAAACCCGGGTCTCCGGCATGGCAGGCGAGAACTCTGCCTGCTGAGCCACTGTGGCCCACCCCCTTTTTATTCTTTTTTTATTCCTGCAATATCAGACTGTTTATTCTTCACACAGACACCTACATATTCTACAAAAGCACTGTGCTGCTGCTTACCTCATTATCTTTTCTGTTCCTGTGCTTGGAATAGCCCATCCAACCCTTCTTCATCTGGCTTCGTCAATTCTTGGTTGAGAGATTGTCTGAATCCCCAGGTTAGGCTAAGGTTCCTATAGTACCCGACATAACTATTTCATGTTACTTAGTATATCATCTTGATATCTTTGTTTATGCTTTATTTTCCTCTCTAGATCATAAGCTCCTTGAGGTTCAGGACCATACCATTCATTTTGTTCCTCCGGTATCTAGCACATAACAGGATCTTATTAAGTATTTCTTTGAACTAAATTAGAGACTTGTTGATTTTAGCATGTATGTATAACGTTTGTTATATCTATCTCTCAGAAACTTAATTTTCTGATAGCTTTTTTTTTCCACAATCACACAGTCATGTTACAAAAACCATATGTTATACAATCATCTTCAAGAAACATGGCTACTATAACACAGCTCTACAGTTTCAGGCACTTCCCACTAGCCTAATACTCTATAAACTAAAAAGGAGATATCTATGCAATGCATAAGAATAACCTCCAGGATAACCTCTCGATTCTGTTGGAAATCTCTCAGCCACTGACACTTTATTTTGTCTCATTTCTCTCTTCCCCCTTTCGGTTGAGAAGGTTTTCTCAATCCCTTGATGCTGAGTCCCAGCTTATTCTAGGATTTCTGTCCCATAATGCCAGGGAGGTTTACACCCCTGGGAGTCATGTCCCATGTATAGAGGGGAGGGCAGTGAGTTTGCTCGCCATGTTGGCAGAGCGAGAAATAGGCCACATCTGAGCAACAGAAAACGTTTTCTGAGGGTGACTCTTAGGCCTAATTTTAAGTAGGCTTAGTCTCTCCTTTGCAGGGATAAGTTTCATATGAACAAACCCCAAGATTGATGGCTCAGCCTATTGATTTGTTTGCCCCCACTGCTTGCAAGAATATCAGGAATTCCCCAAATGGGGAAGTTGAATTTTCCCCCTTTCTTACCATTCCCCAAAGGGGACTTTGCAAATACTTTTTTATTCACTGTTCAAATCTGAGAGCTTTTTAATATTTGTCTAAGAAATAAGAAAATGGAAAATACCTCTGAATGCGAAAAGTGATGACAAATGGCTAAAGTTCATTTACTCTGTTCATGGGAAAGTTTCCAACTTAGTTTAGAACATATTAGTTATAAACATGTGTCTAAAAAACTTAGTTTACTGGTTTTTATGCCACCTGCAAAATAGAAGTGTGGAAAAAGACTGATATAGAGTGAAAAATGACTGACAACAGTGAGAAGTAAAAATCAAAGACCTCATGAAGGGAAATAGGAAAACTAAAATAACATGTAAGAGCACTCCAGCAAATCAGCCTGGGACCGTTTTATATAAAAGCCAGTAACCCTATAAATATATCACTGGTACTTTTAAACCTTTATAATGAACTTAAGACACCAAGAAAGAAACAATATTGCCATAATAATAATAACAGTAACAGTAATCATAGCAGCAGCAGCTAATATTTTGCAACCAGTACTGTGCGCCAGGCAGTATGCTAATTATATTACATGTATTAACTCATTTAATCCTTATGAAAACCTTATGAGGCAAGTACCAGTATTATTCCTGTAACTTATTCAGTTTGTTGAGTGGAACACCAACTAAGGAACACCAGGCTTTGAATCCAAACTGTCTGGCTTCAGAAGGTATATTCTTAAACACTAAGTCCTACTGCCTCATAAAATGTTGATGAGTTCATTATAGTTCTTTAGATGAAAGGAAAGTAAGTAAAATACTGAAAAAGTTAAAGTTGTATGTAAGAGATTTTAGAAAGATTTTCATCCAGAATAAAAAATAGTTTGGATGCATAATGGAGTAAACCCTCAGCTGTTCATAAACTTAATTATTCAGAATCACTTCTCTCATGATTGTTTTAGAACCTTACCGGAATTACTCTTCTTCTCCAGACAAAAAATCTGAAGTTGTAGAACAAGAAGAGACAAAGACCAGTCAGTCTGCTGTCCTCTATATTCTTTATCCAAAACAATACTAAGAAACATTTTTATATTACCCACCCTGTTTTCAACCTCTTCCAAAAGTATGATTACTTTGAAATCTTAAGGACATTCCCACCATCACCACCAGCAAAATTGGCCTGGCTTTCTTGGTCTCAGAGAGGTTTGCCTAAGCTCATTGACCCACTCCTTTCCCTAACCAGATATGTGCTTACAAGGAGCAGAGGTTTTGGCACCTCTCCACCTCTTCCCTTGGATGGTGATGAGAGGCCATAGAGGCATCAAGCATTGCTCTCTCTCCTCGTTTGAGACAGTGTCAGTGTATCAATAGACTTTCTCTGGTAGGTTCGTTAAATAGCTAGCAAGCAATATTTCTGAAACGAGGGAGACTTCTTGCAAAAATTTTATAAGCCTTTCCTGTTTTGTTTTTTCCCTTGTTCAACATGTATAAATTATCATTATATATTCATTTAATAAGTATTTAGTCCTTCTCTGATTCAGATTCTGTTCTCAGTGGGAGATCCACAGTAAACAACAGAGATAAAATACCTGCTGCCAGGGAGCTTAGATTTTAGAGAAGGAGACATACAATAAACAAGTAAATGATTAATGAAAAGAATTTCAGAGTGATAAGGTGAACAATGAAAGGGGACATGGCTATTTTAGATAAGCTGGTCAGGAAAAGCATCCCTGAAGAGATGGGGTATGAATAGAGACCAGAATATGCAGAATGAGTCCTGCAAAGAAGTGAGAGAAGACAATTCCAGAGGGAATACATAGCATGTTTATAGCCCTAAGACAGGAACAAGCTTGGTGTTTTGAGGACTATGAAGGTGGCCAGTATGGCTAGCATTAGTAAGCAAAGCAGAAACTGGTATAAGATGAGATAAGAGAGAAAGACAAACATCCATGTTGTAACACATATGTATCAGTATTTCTTTCCTTTTTAAAGCTGAATACTATCTCATTGTATGAATATATGACATTTGATTTATCCATTCATCAATGGTGGGTATTTGGGTTGTTTCTACCTTTTAGATACTGTGAATAATGCTGCTCTGAACATTCATATGTAAGTTTTTGTTTGAATAATTGTCTTCAATTCTTCCTGAGTTGATTTTGGTAGTTTGTATGTTTCTAGAAATTAGTCTGTTCATCCAAAGTTGTCTAAGTTGTTAGCATACAATTGCTCATAGTATTCTCATAGTTTTATTTCTGTAAGGTCTGTATAATAAACTCATTCTCATTTCTGATTTTAGTAATTTGAATCTTCTCTTTTTTTCTTAGTCTAGCTAAAGTTTTTTCAATTTAGTTAAACTTATCGAAAAACCAGGTTTTGGTTTCATTGATTCCCTCTTTTTTTTTCCTATTTTCTATTTCATTTGTCTCCCCACTAAACCTTATTTCCTTTCTCTTGCTAGCTTTGGATTTAGTTTTCTCCTTTTCTTTCTCCTAGTTGTTTAAGGAATAAAATTAGGTTATTGATTTGAGGTTTTTTTCCCCTTTTTAAAAGTAAATATTTGTAGCTGTAGATGTCCCCATGAGCAGTGCTTTCTCTGAACCCCATAAGTTTTTTTTGTTTTGTTTTGGTTTTGGTTTTTGTTTTTTTTTGCATGGACAGGCACTGGGAATCGAACCCGGGTCTCCGGCATGACAGGTGAGAACTCTGCCTGCTGAGCCACCATGGCCCACCCCCCCATAAATTTTTATATGTTGTATTTTCATTTTCATTCATCTCAAAGTATTTTCTAATTTTCCTTTAATTACTTCATTGACTCCTTGGTAGTTAAGGAGTATATTGTTTTATTTCCACATTTTTTTGTGAACTTCCAAAATTTCTTTCCATTTTGGACTTCCATTTTCATTTCATTGTGATCAAATGGCATGTGTTGTATGATTTCACTCCTTTAAAATTTATTGAAACTATTGTGGAATAGTTCCAAGTGTCCTTGAGAAGAATGTATATTCTGCTATTGTTGAAGTGTTCTATATATGTGTGTTAATTCTAGTTGGTTTATAGTGTTGTTCAAGTTCTCATTACCTACTTATCTTCTGTTGAGTTGTTCTGTTCATTATTGAAAGTATAATATTGAAGTCTCCAACTATTATTGTAGAATTTTCTGTATTTCTCCCTCAGTTCTGTCCATTTTTGCTTCATATATTTTGAGGCTCAGTCATTAGGTGCACATGTTTATAATTGTTATATCTTCTTGATGGATTGCCACTTTTATTAGCATATGTTCTAGTTTGCTAGCTGCCAGAATGCAATATACCAGAAACAGAATGGCTTTTACAGAGAGAAATTTAATAAGTTGCTAGTTTACAGTTCTAAGGCCGAGAAAATGTCCCAATTAAAACAAGTCTATAGAAATGTCCAATCAAAGGTATCCATCCAGGGAGTAATACCTTGGTTCAAGAAGGCCGATGAAGTTCAGGGTTTCTCTCTCAAGTGAGAAGGTACATGGTGAACACAGTCAGGGTTTCTCTCAGCTGGAAGGGCACATGGTGAACACGGTATCATCTGCTAGCTTTCTCTCCTGGCTTCTGGTTTCATGAAGCTCCCTGGGAGGCATTTTCCTTCTTCTTCTCCAAAGGTCACTGGCTGGTGGACTCTCTGCTTTCGTGGTGCTGCCGCATTCTCTGCTCTCTCCTAATCTCTCATTCTCCAAAATGTTTCCTCTTTTATAGGACTTCAGAAACTAATCAAGACCTACCCAAATGGGTGGAGACATATCTCCCCTAATCCAGTTTAACAACCACTCTTGATTGGGATATATCTCCAGGAAGATGATATTGAATCATCTTTTTAATGTAATCATCTTTTTAAATGTAAATGGATTTAACTCTCCAATTAAAAAGCAGAAACTGGCATAATGGATAAAAAAACATGAACCAAGTATATGCTGTCTACAAAAGACTCCCTTTAGAGCCAAAGACATAAATAGGTTGAAAGTAAAAGGATGGATAAAGATATTCCTTGTAAATAGCGATCAAAAAAGAGCAGGGGTAGCTATACTTAT
>PVIY010015347.1:0-54080 GCA_004026745.1 Myrmecophaga tridactyla | reverse complement strand
CCGGGGCACTGCTGCTGGAAATGGCCGGGACTGAGGTGCTAGAGGGGGGAGTGAATTGGCCACTTGTTCCACTCTCTGAACTCACTTCCCGAGCTGGAGACGTCTTCTTTTTGGCAGGTCTCACTTTGTTCTGACCTCCATTCTGTTGTTGCTGCTGTTGTTGGCGGCACTTAGCTCTTCGATTCTTAAACCATACCTGCACCCTGGACTCCGGCAAGTTGATTTTCAGCGCCACCTCCTCCCGCATGAAGATATCTGGGTACCGGGTCTTGGCAAACAGCGCTTCCAGCACGTCTAGCTGCGCCCGGGTGAAAGTCGTCCTCTCCCGGCGCTGTTTCCGGGGGGTGGCCGGGTACCCCACAGAGGGGTGCAGTAAGTCCATCCCCGAAGTGGTTAGACTCAGCCCATTGACTGCGTAAGGCGGTTGCTTGAGATAAGACATCATGCTAAGGTGGTTTGGAGGCGCAAAGTCGGCCCAAATCAGGGGGACCCAGTTGAGCGATCTCTCTTCTCCTGGGGCGCGCAAACTCAGGATCCTTAGCAGATGAATTTGGGGTGGTGAAACTTACAGCTGCATAGGAGGTTAGGGAAAAAAAATCAAATTATCCGTCCAAAGTCCAAATAACCAGCTATCCACCACGGCAAGTGAGCCCAAAGAAACAGCTCGCTGTCTTTAATTGGGGGCCCGTGTTAATGAAGTTGGTAATTAATTCGTCGCTTTGTTGTCGGTTCTTACGCTGTCTGTGTAATCGAATGTGGCCGTCCTTGGGATTTACAGCAATTAACAAATTACGGGAGCGCGCGCTCCGCAGCAAGCACTCGGCGGCCAGGCTGGGCTCCGGCTCCCGCCCAGGCTGGGGCTCTGCGCTCAGAGGCCGCGCGGCCCGCCTCGCAGGTGTCTCGAGAGCTGGGCCCCCCCCTCCCCGCCCCGCGGCCCCACGAACCCCGGAGCTGCCTGGGGGTCGCCCAGCTCCTCGCGGGCCCTGCGTGGCCGCTCCCGCCCCAGGAGAAGGCCCTAAATTTTTATTTATATTTCTTTAATGGCTGGTGGTGTTGGGTATCTTTTCATGTGTTTGTTGTCCACTTGTATATCTTCTTTGGAGAAATGTCTGTTCAGGTCCTTTATCCATTTTAAATTGGGTTATTGTCTTTTTTTTGTTGAGTGGTGGGATTTTTTTGTGTATTCTGGATATTAAACTTTTATCTGTTATACAATTTTGAAACATTTTCTCCTGTTCTGTGCGCTGTCTTTTAACTTTCTTGATGGTGTTCTTTGATGTGCAAAAGATTTTGTGTTTGATAGAGTCCATTTTATTGTTTTTATTCTTTTTTTGTTCATGCTTTGGTGTAATGACTAGGAATCCACTGCAAGGCCCTGAAGATGTTCCCTTGTGTTTTCCTATAGAACGTTTGTAGTTTTGGTTCTTGTGTTTGGGTCATAGATTAATTTGGGGTTGGTTTTTGTGTACTGCGTGAGGTTGGGGTCCATACATTCATTGTTTTGTATGTGGAGTTCTAGTTGTACTAGCACCATTTGTTAAGGAGACTGTTAATGAACCTTGTCCATTCGTTGAATGGTGCCCTTGTCAGGCTGCTTGGATTTGTCTCTGAGCTCTCAATTTTATTCTGTTGGAGGTGTGCATGTCCTTGCACCAGTACCACAGTGTTTTAATTACTGCGTCTTTCTGATATGTTTTGAGGTCGGGGGATTGGGTCTTCCAACACTGTTCTTCAGGATTGTTTGGCTGCTCAAGGCCCATTGTTATTAAATGTGAATTTGAGGATCAGCATTTCCATTTCTGCAAAAAAGGATGCAGGCTTTTCAAGAATATCAATGAATGGCTCCCCCTATCTCATAATCTGGACCCTTCTTTTCAACACGAATAATGGTTATTTCCCAAATATAGGTGAAAATTGAGAGAAAGATCAGAGGAGAAGGAGGAGTTATAGCTGAGAAGATAGGATTTAACAAATGATAATGAATGCCAAATCATTATATAGATATGTCTTTATAATTGCTAATGTAATGGAACAGACAGAAGGAAATACCTGAAATTGTGGAACTGTAACCCATATCAAAGTTTAAAATTTCCCCTACAGCCACTTGTTAAATTATACTTTGAATTTATCACTTTTTCACATATATGTAGTATTTCACAATAAAAATGTTTAAAAAAACATGTAAAGATGCTCAGCTTCACTGGCTATTAGGGAAATACAAATCATAACGACAATAAGATACCTACTAGAATGGCTATTATAAAAAAAACAAAGTTGCAAGTGCTGGAGAGGATGTAAAGAAAGAGGCACACTTATTCAATGTTGGTGGGAAATAGAATGGTGCAAACACTCTGGATGGCAGTTTGCTGGTTCCTCAGGAAGCAAATTATAGAATTGCCATATAATCTGGCAATCTTATTAGTAGGTAAATATTTGAAGGAACAGAAGGCAAGGACATTTGCATACCGATGTTTATAGTGGCATTATGCATGATTGCAAAGAGATGGAAACAGCCCAAATGTCCATCAAAGGATGAGTGGAGAAACAAACTGGTATAATATATTTATATGGTAGAATACTATTCAGCAGTAAGACACGATAAAGTCATGAACCATATAACAACATGGATGAACCTTGAGGACACCATATTGAGTGAAATTAGCCAGAAACAAAAGGAAAAACACTGTATAGTCTCACTAATATGAACTTTGAGAGTTGAAGTTGAGAACACAGGTTTTCAGGAGATAGAAAGAGGGTAGACATCGGGCATTTGATGCTGAAGGAGTTCAGAATGTTCAATAGAATTGAATGTATAGATACAGAAATGGATAGCATAATACTATCTGATAGTAGCACAACATTGTAAGTGCACTGAACAAAGATGAGTGTAAGAACCGTTGAAAGAGGAAGGTTAGGGACGTGTATGACACCAGAAGGAAAGAGAAAAGATAGAGGCTGGGACAGTATAACTTAGCAAAACCTAGAGTGGACAATGATGGTGATTAAATGTACAAATATAAGAATACTTTTATATGAAGGAGAACAAATGAATGTCAACATTTCAATCCCCCAAAAGCACCAATAATGTTGATAATATTATAAGAACTATTTTATAATTCTGAATTTTATCCAAGGGCTTACAAGAAAGTGAAAACTTATATTCAAGAAAGACTTTTGACCCTCATTAAGAACAGTGGGACCTAATGTGTTTTAATTTGGAGCAAATTCCAACTCCCCATATCCCAGGTCAGCAGTGTGGTAGCTGTGCAGACCAACAGGCAATGTTTCTGACGTAGGGAGGGATCTGACCTGATTTGAAGGTCCTCAGAAAAGCTCCATCTCCCATGTGTTATAGACGAATAAGAATAGGTGACAATTAGTGAAGGCCAACATTGCAGTTTCCTGAATGTGGGGAATAAAATAGTCATAGAGGGTTTTGACTAGCTCCAATATACTCATTGGTATCTGAAAACCTAAATACAAATGCTGGGCTGTATACACACTCAGGAAAAATAGGAGAAGGTCCTGTTGCCTACTCATGCCTAACTGAATACTAAGCCCAAAACAATCAGAGAGTGAAACTCAAGATAGACTTGTAAATTGCATGAACTTTGAATGCATGCTCATGTTGTCACACAGATTTCCTCAGCAAAGAATATAAGTCATACAGACTCAAAGGAAAACTTCTGAACAATCATTGGCTGACTACAAAGCTATGCTGACCCAGAGGTGACCCCAGGAAATCCAGGTTTAAATGTAAAGACAAGAGGACAGTGCAATGGTGGCTCAGTAGCAGAATTCTCACCTGCCATGCCAGAGACCCGAGTTTGATTCCTGTGCCTGCCCATGAAAAAAATAAGTAAAAACAAGAATTAAATTTAAAAATATATATGTTCACAGACCACAGTGGCCACACAATGCAGGGAAAACAGGCTCTACAGAAATAGTCTAGGGAAACCATGTAAGAAAAAAATAACAATAGCAAGACTTGAATAGCTACAAACAGCTCCTGGGAGTTCAAAATCCAGAGTTACTACAGTATATGACTCAAAATGTACAGTTTTCCACTGAATGAAGCTGAATGTGAGAATGATAGAGGGGAGGCCTGGGGGCACAAATGAAATCAGAAGGAAAGATATACAATAAAGACTGAGATGTATAACCTAGGAATGCCTAGAGTGTATAATGATAGTGACTAAATGTACAAATTTAAAAATGTTTTGCATGAGGAAGAACAAAGGAATGTCAATAATGCAAGGTGTTGAAAACAGATGGTAATTCATATTTTAAAACTTTAACTTATGTGTGAGACTGAAGCAAAAAATGTTTATTTGGTACAAAATTTATATTTTGAATAGTGCATTTCCCAATATAACCTCTTTTGTTGCTCAGATGTGGCCTCTCTCTCTCAGCCAACACAACAAGCAAACTCACTGCCCTGCCCCTCTCTACGTGGGACATGACTCCCAAGGGTGTGGACCTTCCTGGCAACATGGTAAAGAAATCCGAGAATGAACTGGGACTCAGCACCAAGGAATTGAGAAAACCTTCTCGACTGAAAGGGGGAAGAGAGAAATGAGACAAAATAAAGTGTCAATGGCTGAGAGATTCCAAACAGAGTTGAGAGGTTATCCGGGAGGTTATTCTTACCCATTAAATAGATATCACCTTTTTAGTTAAGGTGTAATGGAGAGGCTGGACGGAACTGCCTAAAAATGTAGAGCTGTGTTCCAGTAGCCATGTTTTTTGAAGATGACTGTATAATGATATAGCTTTCGCAATGTGACTGTGTGATTGTGAAAACCTCGTGTCTGATGCTCCTTTTATCTACCTTATCAACAGAGGAGTAAAACATATCGAATAAAAATAAATAATAGGGGGAACAAATGTTAAAATAAACTTAGATTGAAATGCTAGTGATCAATGAAATGGAGAGGTAAGGGGTATGGTATGTATGAATTTTTTTCTGTTGTCTTTTTATTTCTTTTTCTGAATTGATGCAAATGTTCTAAGAAATTATCATGATGATTAATATACAACTATATGAAAAAAAGAATGTTCATATTATATGTTGATTGGTTTTATTAGTAAAAATTTTTTAAAATGTACAGTTTTCAAAAATGAACTGTAAGATGTGAAGAAATAGGAAAGTATGGCCCATATTTACACCTTTACTCTTCTTACACTAATTTATTTAAAGGGCAGTAGCATAAAACAATAATTTTTAAACTATATTTTGTAGTTTTCATGCATAATAATGTAGTTTGTATAACAATAATTGTATAAAGGAGGGGGAATGGAAGGGAGCTCTTTTGGAGAAAACTTTCTATATATAAATGGAATTAAGTTAGTATTAATCTGAAATAGGTGTTTGTAAATTAGATACATGTTGTAATTCCCAGAGCAACCAGAATGAAAATAAGTGGAAAATTAAATCAACTCAGAAATTAAAATGGTACTCTAGAAAATACTTTAACACAAAAGAAGGAAGTATTGTAGGAACAAAGAAAAAAAGACACAATACAGGAAGAAAACAAATAGCTTAAATGGCAGATATAAATCCAAATATATCACTAATCATATGAAATTAAAGTGGATTAAATACTCTAATGAAAAGACAGAGATTGTATGACCAGATTAAAAAAATAAACAAAATAATGTGATCCAGCTATATGTGGTCCACAAGAAACACAGTTCAGATTAAAAGACATAAATAGATGGAAAGAAAACGGATGGAAAAAAATATATACCAATAAGCTAAAGAGAACTGGAATGGCTATATAAATGTCAAAGAAAATAGACTTTAAAGAATGCAGATTATATTCTCTGGCAATGATGCTATTAAATTAGAAATCAACAACAAGAAGGTGGGGCAAGATGGCTCCTTAGTGAGGTGTGGAATGTAGTTTGTCCTCCAGGGCAGCTAATAGTCAGGAACTGTATGAAACAACTGCTGAGAGAACATCAGTGATTGGAAACACATTGCACACCAGTCTGGAACAGGCAGAATGCCCGAGAGCCCACACAGAACTGTAAGTTTCCAAAGCCATGGAGGCTGCACATCCTCCATGGGCAGGGCAGGCTGGTTTCCCAAGGGAAGAAGAAACAGAACCTACTAGAAACAAGGAAGTTAGCTTAACCATGCTCCAATTGTAGAATTAATTAATAAATTTGGACTGCTGAAAACAGGCCCTAAGAACAGATAAAACTGCTGAAAGCACTAAAAAGAACCAGGAGGTTTTGTCCTGGCAGAAAAGGGATAAGACTGACAGGAAAACAACAACAACAATAACAACAACAACAACAGAAGCTTTTTGAGTTGGACAGCACAAAATACTGGAAAAAGGCTGGGCCCCAAGAAAATGGGGTACATAGAGCCATATACCAACTTCCCGTCTTGAAAGGCAAACCTTGGGTCTGGAGTCTGGCTCTGAAAGGCTTTTTTCCTCTCTCTTTCTTTTTTCCTAACCTTTTAACAGACCATTAAATAAAACAGCATTCTCAGGCTTCAGTACTGCCCCAGGCAAGAGCAGAATTGAGGCCTGTCTGAAAGACAAAGTAACTAGTCAGATGAATGGAGATAATTGCCTAAAGAACACATCTTTAAATAGTTTCTACTGGCAAGGGAAGGCAGGTCAGTGAAGCCTTAATTGCAGTTTTAATCCTGGCAGAGAGGAAGAGGGGCTCACAGGAAAAAAAATTAAGTGAAATAGAATAAACTAGAATAAAAACAGAGGATTTTGAAGTGGGTTTAGCTCAGAGTACCGGAAACTTGGGGCTAGTGACTGACTTTGAAAAGGGATCTCTATTTTTTTTTATTTTATTTTATATTTTACTCTATTTGAAACTATTCCAAATAGCCCAATAGAGAAAGCCGCAGGCCTACTCAATTGCCAGTGGGACCCAGGCAAGGGCTAAATTGAGATAGATCTGGTAAACAAACTAATGAATCAAGTGTGGGAGATAATTCGCTAAAAGGAGTATCTTCCCCAAATAAAGGAAGGGGAATTCAGGTCCCATGGGTTGGAAATCAGAAGCAACCTAAACCCATCTTCTACCTCAGCCACTGTCTTAACCAGGGCCATGACGGGGAAAGGCTGCTGAGAATTAAATGCACTGTATCATTGACGCTGGTAGGAAGCTGCAGGTTGACAAATGCCACATCCTGAGCAGGATAACAAAAGCACGGAATGTAGAGGCTTCATAGAAAAGTTTGTCAACCTGCTGGGACTAATCCTCAGTGAAATTTGACATTGATTACTCCCTCCTCCTGAGACATGGGTCTGTCTAATCTGAAAAAATCTGATTGATGATATCTGAGGAGAATCGCCCCCCCCCCTTAAAAAGGATCCATATAGGCAAGGCAAGAACCAGAAAAACAAGATTTGAAAACTTCTGATCAGTTAAACAAAAGCTATGCTAGAGTAAGTCTAGAATAAGTTCAACTGAATGTCAAAGAAAACATACAGAGCAAAGTCAACTAACAAAAAAACCCTAGGTAAAAGAGTGAAAATGATCCCCAGAATAAACTAATAAAGGAACTCAAATATCAGGGCACCAACAAAAAATAATGAGCCATCCTAGGAAAATTGAAGATATGGCCCACTCAAATGAACAAACCAAACATTTCAAATGAGATACAGGAGTTGAAACAGACATGCAAAATCACATCAAAAATGAAATCAGTGAGTTGAGGGAAGATATGACACAAGAAATGAAGGATATAAATAAGATATTGGATGGACATAAAAAATTTAAAGTTTGAAAACAAATTGAAGAATTTAGAGAATGAAAGGCACAAAATAAGGGCTGGAAAAAAAACAATGGAGACCTACAAAAGCAGATTTGAAGAGGCAGAAGAAAACATTAGTGAAGGAGAGGACAGAGCATTTGAAATCCTACACACAAAATAACAGATAAGGAAAAGAATGGAAAAATATGATCAGGGTCTTAGGAAATTTAAAGACAAAATGAAGCACATGAATATACATTTTATGGTGTCTCAGAAGGAGAAAAGAAGGGAAAACAGGCAGAAAGAATAATGGAGGAAACAATAATTGAAAATTTCCCATTGCTTCTGAAAGACATAAAATTACAGATCCAAGAAGCAAAGCATACCCCAATAGAATAGATCCATATAGACCTACTCCAAGACACTTATTAATCAGATTGTCAAATGTCAAGACAGAGAGAGAATTCTGAAAGCAGCAAGAGAAAAACAATCCATCACATGCAAGGGAAGCTCGATAATACTATTTGAAGTTTTATCAGCAGAAACCACAGAGGCAAGAATACAGGGATATGATCTATTTAAGATAAGAGAAAAACTGCCAACCAAGAATTCTGTATCTGGTAAAACCATCCTTCAAAAACGAGTGACAGTTTAACATATTTCAGACAAACAGCTATTAGGAGAGTTTATGACTAAGAGACCAGCTCCACAACAAGTACTAAAAGGAGCACTACATGCAGATAGAAAAAGATAGGAAAGAGAGGTATGGAGATGTGTAGAAATGAAGACTATCAGTAAAGGTAAAAAGAGAAAAAAAATAAGACATGACAAATAAGATCCAAAAGACAAAATGGTAGAAGAAATTACTGCCTATGCAGTAATAACACTAAATGTTAATGGATTAAACTCTCCAATCAAAAGACAGACTAGAAGAATGGATTAAAGAAACAGGACCCATCTATATGCTGTCTACAAGAGACATATTTCAGAACGAAGGACAAAAACAGATTGAAAGTGATAGATTGGAAAAGGATATTTGACCCAAACAACAACCAGAAAGGAGCAGTGCTAGCTATACTATAATCTAACAAATTAGACTTCAAATGTAAAACAATTAAAAGAGACAATGAAAACACTATGTATTAATAAAAGGAATAATTCATCAAGAAGACATAACAATCATAAATACTTATGCACCAAGCCAGAGTGCCCCAAAATACATGACACAAACACTACCAACAGTGAAGGGAGAAGTAGACACCTTTACAATAGTGGTTGGAGATTTCAAAACACTGCTCTCATCAATGGATAGAACATCTAGACAGAGAATCAATAAGGAAACAGAGGTTTTGAATCATACAATAAATGAACTAGACTCAACAGACATTTACAGAACATTCCACCCTGAAAGAACAAGATACACATTTTTCTCAAGTTCTCATGGATCTTTCTCAAGGATAGACATATGCTGGGTCACAAGCTGTCTCAATAAATTTTAAAAGATTGAAATTATATAAAACAATTTCTCAGGTCATAATAGAATGAGTTTAGAATTCAGGAACGGGCAGAGGGCTGGAAAATTCATGAATAAATTGAGGCTAAACAACACAATTTTAAACAACTAGTGGGTCAAAGAAGAAATTAGAAGTGAAATCAGTAAAATATCTTGAGGCAAATGAAAATGAAAACACAACATATCAAAACTTATGGGATGCAACAAAGGTAGTGCTGAGAGGGAAATTTATTGCCCAAAATGCATATATTTTTAAAAAATGAATAATTAACTGCTCACCTGGAAGAACTAGAGATAAAAAAGAGAACTAACCCAAAAGCAAATAGAAAGAAAAAAAAATGAAGATTAGAGCAAATAAATGAAATTGAGAATATGAAAACAATAGAGAAAATCAACAAAACCAGATGTTGGTTCTTTGAGAAAATCAATAAATTGTGTGAACCATTAGCTACCCTCACACAAAAAGAGAGAGAATGCAAATAGATAAAATCAGAAATGGGAGAAAAGACATAACCACTAACCTTGCAGAAATAAAGGAAATAATAAGAGGATTCTATAAGCAACTATATGCTAATAAACTAGAAAATACAGATGAAAGGGACAACTTTTTAGAAAAGCATGTAAACTAACATTGACTCAAGAAGAAAGATGACCTCAACAAACCAATCATAAGTAAAGAGATTGAATCAGCCATCAAGAAGTTCCCAAAAAAAGAAAAGTCCAGGGCCAGATAGATTCATATGTGGACTCTGCCAAGCACTCAGGAACAAATTAGTACCAATTCTGCTCAAACTCTTCAAAAAAATGGAAAATTACCTAACTCATTCTGCGAAGCCAAAGTTACCCTAATACCAAAGCCAGACAAATTTTTTTACAAGAAAAAATCACATACCATTCTTTTAAATGAATATAGATGGAAAATCCTCAAAAAATTATTGCAAATTGAATCCAGCAGCACATTAAAAATTTATACAAAAAAAAAACCCGAAAAAAAATTTGTACACCGTGTGCAAGTGGGATTTATTCCAGGTACGCAAAACTGGTTTAGCACTAGAAAATCAATTAATGTAATACACCACATCAATAAACCAAAACAGAAAAGCCACATGGTTATTTCCATTGATGCAGAAAAGGCTTTTGACAAAGTTCAACATCCTTTCTTGATGTAAACACTTCAAAGGATAGGAATAAAAGAGAACTTTCTCAAAATAATAAAGGGAATATATGAAAAACCCACAGCTAACATCATATTCAATGGGGAAAGACTGAAAGCTTTCCCTCTAAGATCAGGAACAAGACAAGGATGTCCACTGTCATCATTGTTATTCAATATTTTGCAGGAAGTTCTAGCCAGAGAAATTAGAGGAGTAAAAGAAATAAAAGACATCCAAATAGGAAAGGAAGAAGTAAAACCACTGTTTGCAGATGACATTATACTATATGTTGAAAAATCCAAAAAAAAAATACAGCAAAGCTATTAAAGCTAATAAATGAGTACAGCAAAGTGTTATGATACAAGATCAACACCAAAATGGTGGTAGTATTTTCATACACTAGTGATGAGCAATTGGAGGAGGAAATCAAGAAAAAAATTCCATTTACAATAGCAACCAAAAGAATCAAATATGTAGGAATAAATTTAACTAAGGATACGAAAACCTATACTCAGAAATGTACATGAAATTGCTAAGAGAAATCATGGAAGACCTAAATGAATGGAAGGGTATACTGTGTTCACGGATTGGAAGACTAAATATAATGAAATCAATTCTACAAAAGTGATTTATAGGTTCAAGGCAATACCAATAAAAATCCCAACAACTCACTTTGCGGAAATAGAAAACCAATAGCCATATTTCTTTGGAAGGAAAGGGTGCCCTGAATAGTTAAAAACATATTGAGAAGGAAAAATGAAGTGAGAGGCCTCACATTGCCTGACTTTAAAGCACGTTACAAAGCTCCAGTGGTCAAAACAGCATGGTACTGGCATAAAGATAGACATACTGACAAATGGAATTGAATTGAGTATTCAGAAAGACCCTGCCACCAACAGACAATTTATCTTTGATAATGTGTTCAAGCCAAACCAGCTCGGACAGCGCAGCCTCTTCAATAAATAGTGCTTGGAGAACTGACTATCCATATGCAAAAGAATGAAAGAGGACCCCCATCTCACACCTTATACAATAATTAACTCAAAAGAGCTAAAACCAAAAAACTTTTAGAAGAAAATGTAAGGAAACATCTTATACATCCTGTAATCAGAGGTGGTTTCCTAGACCTTCCACCCAAAGCACAAGCAATGAAAGATAAATAGATAAATGGCATCTCCTCAAAAATTAAACACATTTGTGCCTTAAAGAACTTTGTCAGAAAAGTAATAAGGCAGCTTATGCAATGGGAGACAATATTTGGAAACCACATCTCAGAGAAAAGTTTAATATCCAGAATGTATAAAGAGATTCTACAACTCAACAACAAAAAGACAAACAACCCAATTAAAACTGAGCAAAAGACATGAACTGACACTTATCAGAAGAGGAAATATGAATAGCTAAAAGGTATATGTAAAGATGCTCAACTTCACTGGCTATTATCAAAATGCAAATCAAAACCACAATGAGATATCATCTCACACCCACTGGAATGGCCATTATCAAACAAAAACAGAAAAGAAATGCTGGAGAGGATGTGGAGAAAGAGACACACTTATTCATTGTTGGTGGGGATGTAGAATGGTGCAACCACTCTGGAAGGTAGTTTGGAAGTTCCTCAAGAAGATAAATATAGAACTTCCATATGATCCAGAAATCTCATTACTAGATATATATTTAGGGGAACTGAAGGCAAGGACACATATGGACACTTGCACACCGATGCTTGTAGTAGCGTTACTCATGATTGCCAAGAGATGAAAATAGCCCAAATGTCCATCAATGGGCAAATGGCTAAAACAAGTTGTGCTGTATACATACAATGGAGTATTACACAGCTGCAATACAGAATAAATTCATGAAACATGTAACAATGTGGATGAACCTTGAGGGCACTATGCTAAGTGAAACTAACCAGAAACAAAAGGACAAATAGTGTATGGCCTCACAATTATGAATTACCATCAATGAGTGAACTTTTAGAGTTAAAGTTAAGAACGCAGGTTATCAGGAGATAGAAAGAGGGTAGAGATTGGGTATTTGGTGCTGAAGGAGTACAGAATGTGCAGCAGTTCTGATTGTAAAGATCCAGAATGGTAGCAGAATACTGTCTGATGGTAGGATAATAATATAAGTACACTGAATGAAGCTGTGTATGAGTATGGTTGAATGTGAAGGGCTGGGGGCATGTATGACACCAAAGAAAATTAGAAGATAAAGACTGAGATGGTATAACTTAGCAATGCCTAGAGTGGACAATGATAGTGATTAAATCTGCAAATATAAGAATGTTTGTGCATGAAGGAGAACAAATAATGTCAGCATTGCAAAGTGTTGAAATGGGATGGTATACAGGAAAAATAAAATCAATGCAAACTAGGGATTTCCAGGAACAAAGGCAATATGCCAAAACTAAGTGTCAGTAAGTGGGGACATGAGTGAGAGGAATGGGATTCTTTGCAAAAGCAAATGAAATGTCCTCATATAGATGGTGATGGTGATGGCATGGCTTTGTGATTATAGCAGGAACCATGGATTTTTTTTACTTAGGTTGGATTGTATGATGTGTGAATAAGACTGTTCAAAAATGGATAGACAGATAAAGTTCTGGAGAAAATGTGAAGAGAGCAATGTATCTATTCACTGTTGGTAGAGAAGCAGAATGGTGCCTCTGGAGCAGGCACTGTGGTGACTCCGCAGGAGGCTAGTTATGGGGTTGTCATATGATCCTGCAACCCCGTTGCTAGATGTATACTTGGAAGAACTAAGAGTGGGGACAAGAATGGACATTTGCATACTGTGTTTACATCAGCAGTGTTCTCGATTTGCAATGGATGGAAGTGGCCTAAGGGTACATCAACTGAGGACTGGAAGGGGAACGGCAGTGTATACATACAATGGACCACTGGGTGGCCAAAACAAGGAATGAGTTGTGAGGCATGAAACTAGGTGAATGAACCTTGTGGACAGTATGTGGAATGAAATGTCACAAACAAAAATACAAGTATTATTATGCCTCATTCATATGGACTAACTATAATATACAAACTCAGAGAATTGAAATCGAGAGCATAAGTTATCAGGTTAAGGCCAATTGTAAAGGCTCCTAGACTGTAAGCTCTTAAACCAGTCATGTCTATTCTGGAGTTCTAACTGGTATTTCTAAATTCTGAGATACTGAACTGTTTGCGTATAACCTGTTCATTCCCTGAAACATTGGGTATTTGTATGACACCTGAGATTCAGAGTTAGAGCCCTGAAGCTATGAAAGTCAGCATTACCCCATTTAGCAACGGTTTAAAAAGTTGAAAAAAGTGATCAGACTTCAACTAGAAATATGAATGAACCTGATCTGGATAGGACTAAGATAAACCAGAATACAAGGTAAAGGATGATATGGTCTATATTTTAAAACTTCACTCTGTGTGAGACCAATGGAAGAGATGTTTATTTAGTGCAAAAGAAGGAAAGGAATATATATTTCTGACAAATAAAATAAAAAAAGATAAGATGGTGGATTCAAGAAACGCATTTTCAGTAATAACTTTGAATGTTAACGGAGTAACTTACCAATTAAAAGATACAGATTGGCAGAATGGATTAAGAAATATAATCCAGCTACATGCTGCTTACAAGAGACTCATCTTAGACACACAGATAGAATAGATTGAAAGTGAAAGGATGGAAAAAGATTTTCCATGCAAGTTGTAACCGAAAGAAAGCAGGAATAGCTATACTAGTATTGGACACAGTAGACTGTAAATATAAAGACATCATAAGAGACAAAGAAGGACACTAAATATTAATTAAAGGGACAATTCAACAATAAGATATAATAATTATAAACGTATATGGTCCCAATCAAGGAGCTCCAATGTACATGAGGCAGACATTGGCAAAACTGAAGGGAGCGATAGATGTTTCAATAATAGTAGGAGACTTCAATACACCACTCTCCCTCTATGGATAGAGCAACCAGACAGAAGATCAACGTGGAAACAGAGATGTGAAACAACTTGATAAATGAATTAGACCTAAGAGACATATATAGGTCATTGAACCCCAAAACACCAGGTATACATTCTTCTCTAGTGCTCATGGAACATTATTCAGGATAGATCATATGCTGGGGCACAAAACACATCTTAATAAATTTAAAAACATTGAAATTATTCAAAGCACTTTCCTGATCACAGTGGAATGAAGCTGGATATCAATAACCACCAAAGAACAAGAACATTCACAAATATATGGAGATTAAATAACATACTCTTAAACAACCAGTGGGTCAAAGAAAAAATTGCTAGAGAAATCAGCAGCTATCTGGAGAGGAATGAAAATGAGACTACGACTTATCAGAACTTATGGGATGCAGCAAAGGCTATGCTGAGAGGGAAGTTTATTGCCTTAAATGCCTATATTAAAAAACAAGAAAGAGCAAAAATCGAGGACTTAACTGCTCACCTAGAGGAACTTGAGAAGCAACAGCAAACTAACCCCAAAGCAAATAGAAGAAGAGAAATAACAAAGATTAAAGCAGTATTAAATGAATAGGAAAACCAAAGAACAATAGAAAGAATCAATAAAACCAAAAGTTGGTTCTTTGAGAAAATCAATAAAATTGCTAAAAGAAATCCAAGAACATCTAAGTAGGTGGAAAGACATTCCCTGCTCATGGATAGGAAAACTAAATATAGTTAAGATGTCAATTCTCCCCAAATTAATCTAGAGATTCAACAGAGTACCAATCAAAATTCCAACAACCTACTTTGAAGAATTGGAAAAGCTAGTTACCAAATTCATGTGGAAGGGAAAGAGACTCCAAATAGCTAAAAGCATCCTAAAAAAGAAGAACGAAGTGGGAGGTTTAACACTCTCTGACTTTAAAGCCTATGATAAAGCTGCAGTGGTCAAAACAGCATGGTACTGTCACAAAGATAGAAGCATTGACAAACAGAATCAAATTGACAGTGCAGAAATAGACCACAAAATCTATAGTCAACTGATTTTTGACAAGGCCTCCAAATCCTATGAACAGGGACAAAATAGTCTTTTCAATAAATGGGCATGGAAGAACTGGATATCAATAGTCAAAAGAACGAAAGAGGACCCCTATCTTACACCCTATACAAAAATTAATTCAAAGTGGACCAAACACCTAAGTATAAGAACTAGCACCATAAAGCTTCTAGAAAAAAATGTAGGGAAGTATCATCAAGACCTAGTAATAGGAAGTAGCTTCCTAAACTTTACACCTAAAGCACAAGCAACAAAAGAAAAAATAAATAAATGAGAAGTTCTCAAAATGAAATACTTCTGCACCTCAAAAGACTTTCTCAAAAAGGTGACAAGGCAGCCAACTCAATGGTAGAAAATATTTAGAAATCACATATTGGACAAAGGTTTGATATCCTGTATACACAAATAAATCTACAACACAACAACAAAAGAGCAAGCAACCCAATTATAAAATGAGCTGAAGCTATGAATAGGCATTTTTCTGAAGAGCAAATACAGATGGCTCAAAAGCACATGAAGAGATGTGCATTTTCGTTGGCTATAAGGGAAATGCAGATCAAGACTACAATGAGATACCACCTCATACCTATAAGAATGGCTACTATTAAACAAACAGGAAACCACAAATGTTGAAGAGGATGTGGAGAAATTGGGACACCTATGCACTGCTGGTAAGAATGTATAATGGTACAGCCACTATGGAAGACAGTTTGGTGGTTCCTTGGGAAGCTAAATATCGGGTTGCCCTATGACCCAGCAATAGCACTACTTGGTATATACCCAGAAGAACTGAAAGCAATGACACAAACAGAGATTTTCACACCAATGTTCATAGCAGCATTATTCACAATCGCCAAAAGATGGAAACAATCCAAGTGCCCATCAACAGATGAGTGGATCAACAAAATGTGGTATATAGATACGATGGAATGTTATGCAACAGTAAGACGAAATAACATCCTGAAGCACACGACAGGATGGATGAGCCTTGAGGACATAATGCTGAATGAAATAAGCCAGACACAAAAGGATAGATACTGTATGATTCCACTTTTATGACCATGGTAAAGGTAAAATCAGACCCTTATAATGCAGAATATAGGGGACTTAGAGATACACAGAAGTTAGAGATTGGTAAACAGTTAGCTAATGAGGTTGAACTCCAATGTAAAGGAATAGATAGAAGTGAAGGCAGTTCTCTAGAGGGTCTATAAGTTATATTACCATATTGAGGATGAACAAGATTGAAAGGGGTTGTATAGATCTACGTGTCCCACTGGTTAACACTAGAAATATAAATTAGTTCTTGCAAGAACTATTTCAAAAGTATGAGATGTGTACAAAGAATGTTTAAGTCCAGGGTACGGGGGGAACTGCTATTGTACGCTATGGGCTATGTTAAATGGAAAACATCAGCACTACCACAGCAACAGCAGAGGTAAAGAATGGGGGGGAGGGACAAGAGTTAAGAGGAGGTTAAGAATTCCAATTTGGCGAGGGTGTGTTTATTGGTTTTCTTTCTCTTGGGAACAATGAAATTATCTAAAATTGAGAGTGTTGATGGACTGTGGACTTCAGGCATTATACATGATCCCTGATGAATGCAGGTGGCTGAAGGATGCACTAAGAAGCAGATTTGCAATCAATGGTGTTTGCTTATGAACGAATGTTGTGCTGCTGCAAAAAAGAAATGAAGTCGTGAGGCAAGCAACGACGTGCATGAATGTGTGGGACATTTGGTGAGGCAAAATAAGCCAGAAACAAAAGAACAACAATGGTATAGTCTCCTTTAAAAAATGCTTACAAGAAGACAGGGGCCTAGATTTTAAGCTTTTATAGCAGACATTTAGTCTGGAGTGGTAATTGTTATTTCTGGATTTCAAGAGGGTGTTTTATACACACATACACACACCCACACACACACATACATTTAAAGATAAGAACAAAGCTGATCAGGTTGGGGTTAAAGTAATTCAGAACACAGGGGTAAGGAAGACAATGTCTATATTTTGGAACCACACGTACTTTTTGAGACCAAAGGAAGAAGTTTGTTTGGTCTGGAACTGAAGTTTTTTGTAGCATATATTCTAATTCAACCTATCTGTATAGCTCATTTAAACAATTGAAACACAGGGAGCTCAGAAAAAGAAAGTGGTCCTTTAATCCTGTATAGCCTATAATGACCTGGATACATCCTAAAGTATATTAGGCAGATAATTAAAAAGTACTGGCAAATCCCTTGAGGGATGGGAGAAAAAATATGAAACTATTAAACTTTACCATCAGGAAATCTCGAGACTGTGTCCAACTTTAGGGACACCCAAATCAATGGGCCACACCCTGATCTTGAGACCTACTCCTTGAAACTTATGTAAATAGCAGAGAAGCTTAGCCTACCTATGGATATGTCCCAGAGTTACTTCTGGAGGACCACTTTTGTTGCTCAGATGTGGCCTCACTCTCTTTAAGCCCAATTCTGCAAGTGAAATCATTGCCCTCCCCCCACGTGAGTCATGACATCCAGGTGTGAAAGTCTCCCTGGAGACGTGGGAGATGACTCCCAGGGATGACTCCAGACCTGGCACTGTGGGATCAACAATCCCATCCTGACCAAAAGGGGGGAAAGAAGTGTAACTAATAAAGTATTAGTGGCAGAGAGAGTTCAAATAGAATCGAGAGGTTACTCTGGAGGTTACTCTTATGCAAGCTTCAGTTAGACCTTACTACCTATCATAACCTGCCAAACCCCAACTTGGACTATTCCAGCCAATCCTAAAGAACACCTAGGGCAATATATAAGAATGGCCATAGCCCAAACACCCCTAAAGAGAGGGATAGAAAGATCAAAGGTGATGGAGGAGTTATAGAGAAGATAGGATTTAACAAATGAATATGATCGCTGAATGATTAAATTGATATCTCTTTTAGTCTCCAGTATCTTAGAGCAGCTAGAAGTAAAAACCTAAAATTGTGGAATTGTAACACATGTCAAAAGCTGAAATATGTTCTACAACTAATTGTGGTGCTGTGCTTTGAAATTTATTGCTTTGTTGTATATATGTTATTTTTCACAAAAAAAGAAAGAAAAAAGTTGACTGCAGTGATAAAAAAAAAAACATTTAAGTCTTCTAGCCTCCTTTATTCTGGAGCAGGTAGAAGGAAAATCTGAAAGGATCATATGGTAGCCCATAACAAACTCTGGGATCTGTCCTGTAACTACTTGTTGAAGAGAGCTTTGAAAACTATTGCTTTTTTATTTCTTTGCTTTGTATATATGTTATACTATACAATAAAAAGTTAAAAAAAAGTGATCAGAGTTCAACTAGAGATATGAATGAAGCTGATCTGGATAGGATTAAGGTAAACCAGAATACAGTGTAAAGGATGATATGGTCTATACTTTAAAACTTTACTCTGTGTAAGACTATTGGAAGAGATATTTATTTAGTGCAAATTTCTTCTTTTTGGGAGTACACTCTAATTTAAGTGTAATATCAGTTTATTTGAACATCATAATTACATGGGATCTTGAATAGGGTGTGAGAACTTGTTGGTTTGTACAGGTTAGTGTGAGGCCCTGATACATCCCAGAGTAACTTGTTGAGAATAAAAAAGTATTTGCAAAGCCACCTGGAGGGATGGGGAGAAAGGAGGAAATATGAAAATCTGTCCCCACCCCAAGGGGAATTTCTGGCATTCTCGCACACATTGGGGACAGCAAATTTAATGGACCAAGTCCTTGATCTTGGGGCTCACCCCTATGAAACTTATTCCTGCACAGGAGAAGCTAAGCCTACTTATAAATAATTCTAAGAGTCACCACCAGAGAACCTCTTTTCTTGCTCTGATGTGTTCTATTGCCTCTAATCTAACTTGGCAGATGAATTCACTGCCCTCTTCACCTATATGGGACATGACTCCCAGGGGTCTAAATCTCCCTGGCAGTATATATGACTTCCAGTGATGAGCCAGGACCTGTCATCATAGGACTGAAAAAAGCCTTCTTCACCAAAAGGGGGAAGAGGAAAATGAAACAACATAAAGTTTTAGTGGCTGAAAGATTTCAGAGTCCAGATGTTACCCTGGAGGTTATTCTTTTGCATTATAAAGATATCTCTTTTTAATTTATAGTATATTGGAGTGGCTAGAGGGAAGTATCTGAAGCTATTGAGCTGTATTCCAGTAGCCTTGATTCTTGAAGGCGATTGTATAACTATATAGCTTTTACAATATGACTGTTATCGTGAAAACCTTGTTTCACAAAAGTGAAAAAGTGGCTGACACTACCTTTATCTAGGCTATGGATAGATGAATTAAAAATAAGGACAAAAAATAAATACTAGGGGGGATAAGAGATAAAAAAAAATTGGGTAGATTGCTATAAAATTGGTCAATGAGCAGGAGGGGTAAATGGTATGGGATGTATGGGGTATTTTTTTCATTTTATTTATTTATTTATTTATTTTTCTGGAGTAATGCAAATATTCTAAAAATGATCATGACAATGAATATAAAACTATTTGATGATATTGTGAGCCATTGATTTTATTCTTTCACACTTTGTATGGTGTGTGAAGACATCTCAATGAAAATATTTAAAAGTAAAAGAAATCAACAACATACGGAAATTCAGGAAACTCATAAATATTTGGAAATTAAATAACATATTTTAAAATAACTCATCTGTCAAAGAGAAATCACAAGATAAATTTGAATGTGCTGTTGGGCGGGCCACAGTGGCTCATCAGGCAAGAACGCTTGCCTATCGTGCCTGAGGACCCAGGTTCGATCCCGGTGCCTGCCCATGTTAAAAAAAAAAAAAAATTGAATGTGCTTTGACATGAATGAAAATGAAAACAACATATCCAAATTTATGGGATTTGCTTAATGTGTGCTTAAAGGCTCATTTATAGTTGTAAATATCTGTAGTTAGAAAAGGAGAAAGATAACCCAAGTCTACCTACACCTAGGAAAAGAAGGGCAAACTAAACCCAAAGAAAGCAGAATGAATATAATAAGAAAATTGAGACTAGACGTAAATAAATAGAGAACAGAAAAATAGTGAAATCAATGAAACAAAAGTTGATTTTCTTGGAAAAGATAAACCAGACTGGCAAACATTAAGCTACAGAGTAAGAAAAAGGAGAGGAGACTGAAATTCCTAAAATCAGGAAAGAAAGAGAGGTCATCACTATTGGAAAAAGGGACTATAAAGCAATATTATAAAACATGTAAGCCAACAAATTAGATAACTTCAATGAAATTGACAAATTCCTAGAAAGATGCACATTACTGAAACTGACTCAAGAATAGCCAAAAAGTCTAAATATACCAACAATAGATATATAAGGTGAATTAGTAATTTAAAATGTTCCTATAAAAAAATCCCAGGCCCAAATTTCATATCAAACATTTAAATAATACTACTACTCAGCAAAATCTTTTAGCAAATAGAAGATGTAGGCATAGTTCCTAAATAATTTTGAGACTAGCATTACCTTGATAATAAAACCAGCCAAAGACATCATCAGATAAAAACCCTATAGACCAATGTCTCTTATATACATTGACATAAAAATCTTCAACAAAATATTATCCCATTGAATCTAGCAATATATAAAAAGGATTGTATTCCATGACAAATTATATGACACGTCATGATCATATTCCATGATGTTAGGATTTATCCCAGTAATACAATGAAGGTTTAACATCTGAAAATCAATTCTTGTAATCCATGATATTAATTTAATAAAAGACAAAACCACATGTCCAATCTTAATAAAAACAGAAAAACATTTAATAACATCCAACGCCCATTCCGTGTATAAATTCTTATACCTTGAATAGAACGAAATGTCCTCAACCTGATAAAGGGCATCTACAAAGAAATTTAACTCCATAGTTAATGGTGAATGACTAAATGCTTGGCCCTAAGATTGGAAACTTTAAACATTGTACTGGAAGATCTGGCCAGTGAAATCAGGCAAGAAAAATAAATAAATTTCACCCAGATTGGAAAAGAAGAAATAAAACTGTCTTATTCATATATAAATGAACTGTGTGTAGAAAATCCCAAGGAATGCCTCCAAAATTATTAGAACTAATAAACAAGTTCAGCAGTGACAGGATTTATATACAAAGATTTATATAGAAAGATAAGTTGTATTTCCATATATAAGAAATGAACAATATAAAAATAAAATTGAGAGAACACTTGCATTTATAATAGCATAAAAATAATTACACATTTAAGAATAAGTTTAACAAATGCAGTGCAATACTTGTGTTTTAGTTTGCTAGCTGCTGGAACACAATATACCAGAAATTGAACGACTGTCAAAAGGGGAATTTATCAAGTTGTAAGTTTACATGTTCTAAGGCCATGAGAATGTTCAAATTAAAGCAAAGCTATAAAAATGTCCAATCTAAGGCATCCAGGGAAAGATACCTTGCTTCAAGAAGGCCACTGACGTTCAGTGTTTCTCTCTCAACTGGAAAGGCACATGGTGAACATGGCAACATCTGCTAGCTTTCTCTTTAGGCTTCTTGTTTCATGAAACTCTCCCAGGGGCATTTTCCTTCTTCATCTCCAAAGGTCTCTGGCTGCATGGGCTCTCATGATTCTCATTGCTCTCTTGTTGTTCTCAGAAATGTTTCTTCTTTTAAAGGATTCCTCAAAATTGAACACTTTTGCACTTGAAAGGACTTTGTTAAGAAGATGACACAACAGGCATTTTCAATGGGAGAAAATATTTGGAAACCACGTATCCAATAAGGGTTCAATATCCTGGCCATATAAAGAAATCCTGCAACTCAACAAGAAAAAGACGAACAACCCATTTTGAAAATGGGCTAAAAAGTTGAATAACCATTTTTCCAAATACAAATAGCTAAAAAGCACGTGAAAAGATGCCCAACATCACTAGCTATTAGGTAAATGCGAATTAAAACCTCAGTGAGATATCATTTTACAGATACTAGAATAGCCAATATCGTAAAAACAGAAAACTACAACTTTTGGAGAGGATGTGAAGAAATAGGAACACTTGTTCACTGTTGTTGTGATTGTAGAATGGTACAGCTGCTGTAGATGACCATTTGGCAGATCCTCAGGAAACTAAGTTATACAAGTTCCATGTGATCTGGCAATCCTGCTATTAAATATATACCCGGAAGAAATGAAAGCATGATGCAAACAGACATTTACACACTGATGTTCATAGCAGCATTACTCACAATTGCCAAAAGATGGAAGAAACCCAAGTGTCCATAACTGATGAATGGATAAACAAAATGTGGTCTATACATATGATGGAATATTATTGAGCTGTAAGAAGTGAAAACCTGATACATTCAAACACATGGATGAACTCTGAGGACATTATGTTGGAGGAAGTAAGCAGATGCAAACGTATGATCTCAGTAATATGATCTGCCTGTAATGAGCAAACTCATGGAGCTAATATGTAGAATATAGGTCACCAGAAGATGGAATGGATGTAGAGAAGTGAGAAGTGTATTGGTTTTCTACATGCTGCCAAAATGCAATATACCAGAAATGGAAGGGCTTTTTGCCTTTGTTTTTGTTCTGGTTTTTTAATTTTGGAATGGCTTTTATAAAGGGAATTTATTATAAGTTTAAAGTTCTAAGGGAGGTAAAGTGTCCAAATTAAGACATCAAGAAGAGGTTACCTTCACTCAAGAAAGGCTAATGCTGTCCAGAATACCTCTACCAGCTGGAAAAGTAAGTGGCTGGCATCTGCTGATCCTTGTTCCCAGTTGGTTGCTTCTACTTCTGATGCCAGTAGTTTCCTCTCTAAGCATCTGCGGGACTTCACTCAGTTCCTTTGGGACTCAACTCTGGGTTCTGGCTTATTTAGCATCTCATGGGAAGGCACATGTGACATCTGCCGGGCTCTGCCCATGTCTAGGCATCTGCTTTCTCTGTGAGCACTTCAAGCATCTCCAAACTTCTGTGTCTCTGAAGTAACTGTTCTCCAAACATCTGCATCTGTATCTGAGGTTTCTTCAAACTGTTTCCCCTTTTAAAGGACTCTAGTAAGCTAATCAAGACCCAACTTGGATGGGCAGAGTCACATCTCCATCTAACCAAAAGGCCACACCCGCAACTGGATGCACCTCATCTTCATGGAGATAATCTAATCAAAAGGCAACAACCACAACTGGGAGCGGCACATCTCTGTACAGATAATCTAATCAAAAGGGGTTTCACCCTGCAATATTGAATCAGGATTGAAAGACATGGCTTTTCTGGGATACACAAGGCTTTCAAACTAGCACAAGAGGTGATGTTTAATTTGTGCAGAATTTTTAATAAGGTGAATTTTCAATGTTTAGAAACGGATATAGGTGATGGTAGGATATTATCATGAGTAATTAACAGTACTGAATTATATGTGTGATTGTCATTCAAAGGGGAATTTTAGGGTCTTTTATACCACTGGAAAAAAGATAGAGAATGAAACGTGGGACTGTATAATGTGGTAAACCCCACTGTGGATAATGAACGTGATTAATAGTACAAATATAAGAATGTTCTTCCATGAACTAGAACAAATGTACATCACTATTACAAGGTTTTAATAATAGGGTGGTATATGGGAAAAATACACCCAACATAAACTATGGACTATAGTTAACAGTAATCTTATAATATTCTTTCATCAATTGTTAGAAAGGTATTATATATTATACCAAGGCTAAGTGTTAATATGGGATATAAGAGGTACGGATTTTTTCTTTTTGGAGCATGAAAATGTTCTAAAATTGATTTTAGTGATGAATGTATAACTCTGTGATTATACTGAGAGCCATTGATTGTACATTTTGGATAAATTATATGGTGTGTGAATAAAACTTCTTTTAAAAAATGAAAATGTAGGGAAGCATCTTCGAGATCTTGTAGCAGGCAATGGTTACTTAGACTTTACACCCAAAGCACAAGCAAAAAGAAAAGATAAATAAATGGAACCTCATTAAAATTTAAAGCCTTTGTGTATCAAGAACTTCATTATGAAAACACAAAGACAACCTACTCAATGAGAGAAAATATTTGGACATCACGTATCCAATAATGGTTTAACACCCAGAATATTAAACCTGCAACTCAACAATAAAAAGACAAACAACCCATTTTTTTAACAAATGAGAAAAATACTTGAATAGACATTTCTATAAAGAAGATATACAAATGGCCAAAAAGCCCATGAAAAGATGGTCAATATCATGAGCTGTAAGGGAACTGCAGATCAAAACCTTGATGAGATACCATTTCACATCCACTAGAATGGTTATGATTAAAATGTTGGAAAAGTACAGGTGTTGGAGAGGATGCAGAGAAATAAGAGCATTCATTCATTTTTGGTGGGAATATACAATGGGTGCAGCTGTTGTGGATGCCAATTCGACAGTTCCTCAGAAAGTTAAGTATAGAACTACCATATAACCTGGCAATCCCACTTCTAGGTATATCCCCAAAAGAATTGAAGGCAGAGTCTCGAACAGATATTTGCAGAACAATGATTATATCGCCATTATTCACAATTGCTAAAAATTAGAAGCAACACAACTGTCCATAAACTGATGAATAGATAAATAAAAGTCATATATACATACAATGGAATATTATTCAGCCATAAATGAATGAAGTTCGGGTACATGCAACAATATGCATGTACCTTGAATCATGGTGAGTGAAAAAAGCCAGATTCAAAAGACAAATATTGTATGACCTCCCTGATATGCAATAATTAGAATAAACAAACTCAGAGTCAGAATCTAGAATATAGGTTATCAAGAGATACGTTGGGGGGGGTAGGGAATGAGGAATTAATGCTCAATTTGTACCTAGTTTATATTTGGGTTGATCGTGAAGTTTTGGTAATGAGTCATCGTTATGGAAACACAACATTGTGAATGTAATTAATAGCACTGAATTATATATTTGAATGTGGATACAAGGGGAAATTTTAGGTTCTATGTATTTTACTAGATTTAAAATTATAAAAATAGGACTATCCAACACAAACAGTAAACCCTATTGTAAACAGTATGTATACTGTTTATATACTGAACTATAGTTAGTAGTACAGTTATAAAAATGTTCTTTCATGAATTGTAACAAATATACCACACTAATGCAAGGTGTTAATAATTGGGTAGTATATGGAAAGTCTGTATTTAATGCATGATTTTTCTGTAAACCCACAATTTCTCTAATTAAAAAAAGAAAAAAAAACAATTGTACTGAAGGCCTTACTCAATCCACTAAAAAAAAAAAGAACAAGAAAGTAATTGATGAAAATTAAGGATGGAGGAGCAAATCTTTATCATGATTTTCAGAAAACGTGTCCACTAAGAGAAATAAAACTTAGAATAATCAACAGAAAAATATCAAAAGTAAAAGAAAGGTTTGATTTGGCATTATATCAAATAAAACACCAATTTCTATGGTGTTTTAAATATAGTCAATCACAAATTATAAAATAGCAAAAGAAGAAAAGAATTCATTCAATACAGCAATTAAAAATTATAAAATATCTAGGAGTAAATTTATGTTCTCCATTTAGCTCCACCGCTAAATGAAAATGCAAAACTTTAATGAAGGCCACAAAAAATCTGACTATATCAATATATCATACCCTAATAAAATTTTCATAAGTTGTGAGAAAAATTTTATTATAATTGACAGTAAAAGTCATCTGGTTGCATAAACACACAGCTTCATGACAGTACTGAAGAAAGTAAAAGGAAATTGTCCTATGTGGTAACAAACTTAATGCTGCAGTTAAATAGCATGCTTCAAACATAGGAATTGACAAATTAATTAATGTAAAAGGATAGCAGGTCCTGAAATAAATCCAGATATACATGAAAATGCTATATATGCTATAGGGGGAGGAAAAGAAAAAAAACTGAAAGAAGCCGTCTGCATTCTATAGAAGCAGGTGAGTTCATCTCTGCAGGAAACTTTCTCATCTCCAGAACCGAGGAGGCCCTACACAGCTTCAACATTCCCAACCCTGCTATCTGCCTTGGGAGATCCCAGGGAGGAATGGTCAAATGGTTCCAGTGGCACTCCCTCATTCTTCCTTGGGGTACTGTGAGAGAGATAAGGCTTGAGTTGGGGAGGCCTCAGAATGACAGAGAGGTCTTAGGCGCTGACTGTAGCCAAAGTATTGAACGTTATTCACTAACAGGGACCACATTTTCACCAGATAGAGAGGGACCCAGAGCAGGATTGTCAGGATAAAGCACCCCCAACTTCTTCCTGGAGACTGAGGAAGGTGAGAGCCATGGTATGAGTGGTAGGCCTCAGGTCAGCAAAAGGAGGGAGACCATACCATTTCAGGAGTCAAGGTAAAGACCCTGAGTCAGGACTCAGGGAATCACCCATGCAAGAATAGCCCTTGGAAGGACTTCTGTAGGGGTAGCCAGAAGAGGCATATCCTCACTTCTGACTCTGGACCCCTTATGAGGTATGTTCTTGATCTAAGGGGGGTTGTATTCAAGTCAACAAAGGAAGAATCCAAGATCTTACCAAGAGCCAAGGTGAGGTCCTGAGTGAGAATTAAAGAGATCAATCACCCCAGAACAGAGAGGGTCCCATACAGTTTGGTCCCAGCTATAAACCTATGGAGGCCTTCACTTCCCTCTCAGAGTGCTTTCTAAGGAAGAGTGCCACATCCTCCCAAGGATATAGGTTTAGAACTTGAGGGTGGATTGAAGGCATCACTCACCCCCAAAATGGGGAGTAGGGGAGAGGGCATTTTTCTCCGCCGCTGTTTGCTCTTAGATGCCTGGGGTAGAGGTGGCTGGAAGACTTACACCAATTTCCTCCTCGATGTTTTCTGTGAGTCAGTGTCTTTGTCTCAGAGGAGAGGCATCAAGTCAAAAGAGGAAGGAACCTCAGGTCCTGCCAGGAATAACGATGAAAACCTGCAAATTTCAAGAGTCTGCAAGAGCACCCTTAATTCTGACACAAACTGCAAGTACAGGACTCCTCAAGATCATCTGTAGGTTTTATATGGATATTATCCTGCTGCTCAAGAATCAGAATAAGGAGTCCATCAAAAGGCCAGAAATAATGAAGTATTTCATCCAACATCACAAGAATCACATTCCTGAGATCCTCAGGAGAGCTCCTGAGAGTCTGGAGATATTATTTGGCCTTGAACTGAAGGAACTGAATGTGGATGAGAGGGAGCAATGTTACATCTTCATCAACAAAATGGGCCTTACTTGTGGTAAAGGACTGGGTAAAAGACCTGGACTTGTTCAAAACCGGTATTCTGACGTCTTTCCTAGGTGTGACCCTTTTGAAGCGTCCCAGAAGAGGATGCTTGGAACATGCCAGTTGGGTTGAAGATATATCCTTGGAGGAAGCACATTATCTTTGAGGAGACCAGGAAGCTCCTCACTGAAGATTTGATGTAACAATAGTGAATGAGGCAGAGGCCCAATATGATCCTATATGATATGAATTCCTATATGCCCCTCGTGTCTACGTTGAAACCAACAAGATGAAAGTTTTAGAATTTTTTGGCCAAGAACAATAATGTTGACCTCAGGTCCTGCAGGCCTATATATGAAGAGGCCTTGAGAGAGGAGGACAGAATGTAAGGCAGAAAATTTCAGCTAACAGTGATACTGGTGCTGTTTTAGTTTGCTTAAAGCAGATACCATGATATGGGTTGGCTCTAAATATGGAAATTTATTATCTTATAGTTTGAGGCTCTGAGAATGTCCAAATCAAGACATCATCAAGGCAATACTTTCTTCCTGAAGACCAGCTGTCAGCTATCCTCGACTTCTCTGTCACATGGTGAGGTACCTGGTGGCTTCTGCGGGACTCTCCCTTTTCTTCCAAGTTTCATTGCTTGTAGATTCTTGCTTCTGTGACTTTCTCTCTCTTTGTCTGAATTTCATTCTCCTATAAAGGACTTCAGTGAGAGGATTAAGTCCCACTCTGGCCTATGACTTAACTGAAATAACCTCAAAATGTCCTACTTCAAATAGGTTTACACCCAGAGGAATGGATTAGCTTTAAGAACTTGATTTTATGGGATGCATACAGTACCAGGCCACCACAGGTGCCATGGCTGGTGCTGGGCCCAGGGCCATTGCCAGTGGCTCAGCTAAGTGCCAGTTCTATGGCCAGCAGCAGATACAAGTAAGGGATGACGTAGATACTTCCATTTTTGTTTGAAGTTGGTAGCCATATATGCTGCAGTGAAAAGTAGTAAAGATATGAAGTAGTTCTGAAGGGAACACAAAGTACATCCCATTGGAGTTTCTATTCCATTTGGGTAATTAATGATTTATCTGTTATTTGGTATTTTTCAGAGTGTTCTTTGTTTTAATAGAATGTTTAATTTGCTTCAGAATCTAGATGTATATACGACAGGGGTCAAATATTTTATCGTTCTTCCCCAGGTATAGTATAAGAGTTTTGCTACTTTGAGAAACTTTATTTCTTATTCTGTGATCTGGAACCTATTACATGGGTTTTGGAATAGGTTGTTTCTGTGAAACGTGAACAAATTTTCCAATAAACATTTGGGACCCAGAAAATAGAAACAAAAGTAAAAATGTGGTTATTTCCTGGCTTTATCTCTTCCCTCTTAGTCCATTGTTCAATAAAACTGATAGACAAATGGATTTGCTTAATTATTTGGGAATGTAGAGAAAATAAAAGCCTGATAAATTAGACATAATGTCCATTATACCTTTTATTCACCAAATATTGATTGCATACCTGCTTTTTGAGTGGATTTGCTAAGTGTTAACTAAATAAGGTGTATAACATATTACCAAAGAGAAAGAAAGGAATTCATAAACTTCAAATATATTTGATTAAAGGGGATGTAAAGGAACAGTGCAGGAAGAAGGTAATAAGAAGGCAAAATTATTTTAACTGTTTACAAAAATGTCAAGTGTGCAAGTTAAGTGCTTGAATATTTTTCATATATTTGTGTGAGTGCATATATGGAAGAAGAGTTACATAAAAGTATTGTCAGTGTATTAGTTTTCTGTTATTGCCAGAACACATGACCACAAACATAATGTTCTGAAAAAGAACCTGTTTATTATCTCACAGCTTTTGTGGGTCGGAATTCCAGGAAGAGCATGGCTCAACTGGGCTCTCTGGGTAGGTCTTATAAGGTTGAGATCAAGCTGTCAGCAGGGCCACATTCCTTTCTGGAGGTTTGAAGAAAGAATTTGTTTACAAGGTCATTCAGGTTGTCAGCAAAATTCAATGCCTGGTGGTTATAGGACTGAAATTTCCATTCCTCACTGGCTGTTGGCCAGGAACCTTTCAGTTGTTTTAGACCACTTGTATTATTTCTCATGTGGCCTGCTCTATCATCAAATCAGCAATGGCATGTTGAGTCCCCATGCCTCCAGTATCTCTGACTTCATTTTCTGTTCCCACTCTACTTTCAAGGGTTCATGTGATTACAGGTGGCTCACCTGCGTAATCCAGTATAAGCAGCCTATATTAAGGTCAAGTGGCTAATAACTTCAATGACACCTGCAGAGTCCCTTTTGCCATGTACTGCAGCATATTCACAAAGTAATAGCAGGAGGCAGAGATCGTGAGAGCCAAAACTGAACCTCCTACAGTCACTAAAATATTAATTGTGGTCACATGAAAGTAGAGAAATTTAAAATGACCTTTACTTTTAGTCACATGCATTCCTGAGTTGTTTGAATTTTTAAAATAACTCATATGTAATAATTATAATCAGAAAAAAGCTATCTATTGTATAAGGAAAGAATGTGCACTGGGGTAAGAGGCCTGGCAGCTCATTTTGGAATGGTGTTTGGGGTGAGGGTGTGGATTTTGCAGTCACACAGTGACCTTGAATCTTGGGGGATATGGTATATCATCCTGTCGCTTTCCTGATTCAAATTATTCAAGTCCTTCCTTTGCTGTCACAATCTTAGAAATGTTAAGATCTGTTTGTTGTTAATTGGAAAAACAGGTGGGGGTCTGTGTACCCCTTCATCCTAAGGGCTAAGATGGTGTGCTGAGCTTTTCTTTACTTTTTTTTTTTTTTTTGCATGGACAGGGACCGGGAACCAAACCCAGGTTTCCAGCATGGCAGGCGAGAACTCTGGCCTGCTGAGTCACCACGGACTGCCCGTGTGCTGAGCTTTTCAAGCCATTTCTAAGAGATCATTTCCAATAGAGTTCTGTGAAGGCAAGCATCCCCAGAGAAACCAAGTCCTTCGGAGGCAGTGGGAAGCCTTGCTGCTAGGTATTCTGTGTCTGGTAAACAGCCAAGAAACCCCCTCCCCTAGCCACTCTCATGTCCATCAAGAAGGAAAACAAACCCACCCTGTTTGCTGGTCTTTTCTGGGAATCCAATCTTCCAAGTCAAAAAGATTCCTGATTTCTTACAAGAGATCAGTATAAATCAGGTCTGTGGGAATGAAACAAGTCAACTCCACATGCTTTTCAATTACTGGCAAGGTGACTCACTTGAATACTCTCTGTGGAGAGAGAAAAACATCTGGGTCTAATCAGGAGCTTCGTGATTTTCACAGAGTGGAGGATAACTTCATGTTATAATTCCTGCACTGTGCAGGGGTGAGCAGAGGTCTGCGACGTTGCCAAGACTCCTCCTGGTCACAGCTAAGCAGAAGCTACACAGAAAGCCTCTGTTTGGGGCAGACTTCACAGTGACACTGTGTATATTCCTAGTTATGGGAAGGGCCAACTTCAGGATTTCTCTCAGGTGTAAGGTAAAGTTATAATCCCAAATAAGGAGGAGAAAAAGAAAAATATGTTTACATGTGTCTACACTTATGCATCTAAATTTCTATCTCTGTAAGGAGCATATGCTGGAGTGTTCGTAGTATAAATCAACTCTTACAGTGGTTTCAGGGTCAGGAAAATCTGAGGGAGACTCTATTTTACACTCACTTTCACCATCTGAATATTTTAGCAGGTGCTTGTATTAAGGGAGATAGTTGCCATGTCATTAAAGCAGGGCCTAGAATCTTATACCTCCAGTTTCTTGCCTTCCCTGATCTGTGACAGTGACCAGAGCCTTAGCAGTGTCTCACAGCCTTTGGAAGACCTCTGAGTCCCAGACTTAGCAGTTTCTGCTGTTCTAAAGATATGACATTCTTCTTGGCACCATCCCAGGGGAAGGGGCAAAGAGCTGTGGGGAAACTACAAGGCTCTTCTGTACCTGATATTCAACCTTGGCTGTATTCCATGGTGTGTTTTGGGCTACTGGGCATTTGAATTCAAATAGTAGGCTTCTCCATAGCTCCTGGTTTTATAAGGTGATCTGGGGAGTTATGAGAGATCAGTGTGATAGAGCCAAGGACAAGAGAAGGAACTTTTTTGTGGAATTTGAGACCAGAGGCCGGTGTGAAGTTCAGGGGAACAGAGAATATAATGCTGAGGCTCTTGATTGAAATGGGGAGTTTGCAACTGATTGTGTGTTTCCATAGAAACCAAAGTCCTTCCATCTCCATGGTCTCTAGCTACCAAAACACTGAATTATATTCCATTCCTGTTCCAAAATTAACCTCACGGTCAGAGCAGTCTTGTTTAAACCATTCTACATTCATTCTAGCCTTGTCCAAACACTTACTCGTTCTCCCACAAGGTCTGAATTTCTCTCAAGTTTTTCCTTTCTTGTATACTGTCCCTCAGCCCTACAGTACCATGCAAGAGTTTTCTTATATCTTATAGTTACTCTTTTGTCCTAATTTAATAATTATTTATATTTAACTTATCTGTTTAACCTACCATGTGGTTTCGATTTCCTTATTGGTCCCAAACTAATACAGTACTTCTTAATTCTGATGATATGGCTGTTAGTATATTTAAATTTTATTCATTTTCCATTGTTCTTTTGAAGACATGTATGATTTTTTAGTAAGCAGATAGAAAGTTTATTGAATACACATGTGAGAGAACATGTGGGTACTCTCAAGAGAAAGGAAAGATGAAAGGCGAGAGGCAATAGGCAATGCAGGGCCATTTCCTTTTATAGATTAGCTTTACTTACTCCCGCTCTTCCTTCCTTGTTCAGGGCTCTTCCTCCCATCCTCTCTTCTCTCCAGGGTGGTGCCTGGAGTAGATAGTACATTTGGGTGGTTCATTTGGCTCCACCTTTCTTCATAGATGACTTACTCAGGTGGAGTGTCATTTGGCTCCAGAAGGGTCAGCTGCTGCTGGGTGTTTCCCATAAGTGGGTAGCCCCTGGGCAGGGTGTCTGTATAGGACAGGCCCTACTGAACTTGATTAACCATCCTTGTTCAAGGGCTCCTTTAGGTTTGTTTTTTTTCTCCTCTCCCCTCTCTCCCTGTTCTGGCCTGCCTCAAATTTCCCCTCAGAGAGTTCTTGAACTTTAATCTTAAGTTGCTGTATTAGTTAGAGTTCTCTAGAGAAATAGAATCAACGGGGAACACTCGCAAATATAAAATTTACAAAAGTGTCTCACGTGACCATGGGAACGCAGAGTCCAAAATCCTCAGGGCAGGCTGTGAAGCCAACGATTCCGCTGGAAGGTCTGGATGAACTCCACAGGAGAGGCTGGCTGGCTGAAGCAGGAAGAGAAGCTGTCTCTTCTGAATCCTCCTTAAAAGGTTTCCAGTGATTAGATTAAGCATCAATCATTGCAGAAGACACTCCCCTTGGCTGATTACCTTTTAATCAGCTGTGGATGCAGCTGATGTGCTCATGATCTAATTCCATGAAATGTCCTCATGGCAACAGACAGGCCAGCACTTGCCCAACCAGACAAACAGGTACCACCACCTGGCCAAGTTGACACATGAACCCGACCATGACAGTTGCTAAGGATGAAGGTCTATCTTCTGTAGTTGCTTCCTGCTTGTCAGCGGGTGAAGGCCCTACCTGATGGGGTATAGAACTTTCTGCCTATCTTGTTTAAGTTGAGATGGAAGAAGTCCAGAGGGACGGTTGGAATGGCTGAAAATCCTTGCATCAGCATTGGTTTGGTGTGAAAGGCTTCTAGTTTGGAATAAATAAACCTGGTGAGAAGTTTAAAAGTGCAAGGGCTGATTAGTAGCAAGAGGAAGATAAAAGTGAGTGGGCCTAGGAGAGGCATTAGACATGTGAGACTGGGGGAGAGGGAAGGAAATGACCATCCTTCAGGTCCAAGAGTGAATTCTAGCTGGGTGGCTTGTTCCTGCTTAATTGGGGAATAAGAGGGTACATGTGACAAGTTAAGGGGTGCAGGAATGAGGCTTAGAAGGGGCTTAATTGATTGGACTACAGCTTTGGTTGCCCTGTTGGCCCAGTTATTCCTTTGAGAGATGTTAATATTATTTTCTGATGGCCAAAGAAATGAATTACGGCTATTTCTGTCAGCAAGGGCATGTCATTTAAGAAACTGAGTGATTTTGATGGTGGTTGAAAGAAAGCCTTATTCTTTCTACGCTGCTGCGTGAGTATGCAGGACTAGGAAGGCATAGCCTTTTCCATTATTTTTAAGAGCTCAGGTGAGAGCAATTAGATTTGCTGGCTGAGTTAAAAGTCCCTAGGGGTAGGATTTTGGCTTCACTCTAGTTTGCCTTGTTAATGTGGGAACTCCTGTTAAGAGAATAGCAAGAATTCCCCAGGTAGGGAAATTTAATAGTTTTACTTTTTCATTAGTTAAGGGACTTTGCAAATACTAGACAAGTTAAACTAGATACTGTGTTATAGAAAATTTATAGTTTTTAATGGTTGCTGCATGGAGTAATGCTGACTTTTAGAGTTAGAGAACTTTAATTTTGAGTTTTAGGTGTCTCACAGATACTTAAAGTTTTAGGGAATTACTAGGATAAACAACAAGCGAAGTATTTCAGAATTTAGGAGTAACAGTTAAAGCTCAGGAGTAAATCTGACTGCCATAAGAGCTTTCAATTTAAGCCTTAATTATTTATAAGAATTTTAAATGAAGCTACTTTTAGAAATAAAAACATTTGACAGTAGTCTTATATTGGGGCTATTAACCACAAACCATAGAAGAAGTTTTGTCCTGTTTTACCTTTACACATTTACTGGGGTCATTAATTAAAAGGTAGAATATAATTTATGTTCCTGGCTTGTTGCTCTTATAAAGTCTTTTTGTTGAAGACAAAGTACTTACTGACTTATAGCTAATCATGTGACCTTTTAGAGAAGCTTTAGAGTAAAGTAATACAACAAATAAATTTGGTTGTTTCTATGATTTATAATTTTTAACATTATACAGATCAGTATTAGAATATTAAGTTTATAGGAATTTTAAACAATTTCTAAAGATATGAATGACATTTTACTTATATCAATTTTGCTAACAGAGGGATACAATTTTTAAAAATTATTGTAATATTTTCAAATTTTTTTGTATTATGTTAACATATTTTAGCACTTTACTTTTAAAAAGTGAGAGAACAAGTCCTTTGTAACTGTTTTCCCTAAAGAGTGAGAAGACTTGTCTTCTGAAAGAAAGGATGATGAGGTTAACATAAACATTAACAAGGATATTATTCTGAAGTGATATAAAATTTTTATCTTTTAGACAGAGTACTTAGATGGTTAGGAAAAAAATTTTTTCATCTTCCATTAAGAGTAGACTAACAATTTACATTATTTTAGCAGAGAAAACTAAATTCCAGTTTTGTGTGCATAAATGGTTTTACACAAAAGCTTTTTTTACTATTATAAACAGGTTTATTAAATTTTTGTTGGCATTGAGTATGATAGAGTTAAATTTTATGATTTTTTTTTTTTTTTACAACTTCTTGTAGTTAGCAGTGATTAAAAATTTACTTAAACTCTCCACAACTTTTCACATCCATTCAGGGCTTGTAGTCAGTAATGACTATAACAAATAAATTTACATTTATATTAGAAATATATTAGTTTATAAAGTTAACACTTTGCAAGACCGTGCTTTGAGGAAGTTGGAAGTTAGCAAGGTCTGCTGCTGAGGCATTCTTAAAGGTATAGAGATTATTTCAAAACCCTTGGTGAAGCACTGTTGGTGAATAGGGCAGAAATTTTATCCTTAAGTTTTGCCATTTAAAAGCAAATAGGGGGCGGGCCACAGTGGCTCAGCAGGCAAAAATGCTTGCCTGCAATGCCAGAGGACCCGGGTTCGATTCCCGCTACCTACCCACGTTAAAATTAAAAAAAAAAAAAAAGCAACTAGGTATTGAGAGTTGCGGTGAAGAGAGCTACAAAAGGATGTTATTTAGGATTGAAAATTTGAATGCAGACAGGGCTACTCAGCGGGCTTACTCTGGGATACCTTTATTCTGTACAGACAAGTTTATTTGCTTAACAATATTTTGGGGGGAGAGGCCAAGAGGCCTCAGATTTAGTAGGGGCACCGGTGCGAAGAAGGGGGTAAACACTAACTGAATTTGCTAGTCTTCAGGTGGCCCCCAAGGAGTGAAGAAGATCTCTTCCTGAAAGGGGGTGCAGCATTCAGGGACAATGAGCTACTGACGGGACACCAGAATGTCTTTGAGCTTACAAAGGAAAGTCATAGTGAAGATTTTAGTTCTGCTTTACCATCAGCTCCCATAATTAGGCAAGTCTGAGTGGAGGTAGGCCCAGAGTGATAGTTTAGGACAGAGGGCTTTAGTGTTAATTAAGAAATTAAATGATGTTACCTGTCACATCTGATGTCACCCAGGGCTCCTCTAAGTTGGTCAGATGTGAAGTCAGCAGAGCCATACATGGCCTCAGGCACCTTCAGTCTTCTTCACTTGCCATGAGCTGAGCTTGAGGGGGCTGTCCTGCACTCTACCCCCTTCAGGAGACAGTGCAGTCCCTGGGCCTGAAGCCCATGCTGGTGGAACCTGGGGCAAGGCTCTGGTGAGTACTGAGGTTGAAGGTTGTCTAGAGGTTTCTGGCACCCTCTTTGCCAGTGGCCCTCTGACTCACAGTTGGAACAAGTCCCTCAAGGCCTGTAGCTATGATTTGGATGACATCAAGAGGACATAGTGTTGTTAACAGTGACTGCGATAAGTGGAAGCTTCTCTCAGCTTTCAATTACCTCTCTGCCTTTCTTTCCCTCCTAAGCCTCGTTTTGATTGTTAAAGACAGAAAAGGCAATTTTTAATAAGTCATTATGGAAGTTTGTGGGCCCATGGAGAGCTTTTTCAGCTTTCTCCAAATGTGAGGAGCAGACTGGGTGATGAAATGGGTGCCCGGCAAAATTTGACTTCCCTGGGAATCCAGATTTCCTGGGAATTCACATTACATTTACATAACTTTTTATGGCTTCCATTAGCTTCTCCTGAAACAGAGCCAGGTTCTCCTCTTTCTCCTAAGTGATTTCCCTTAGCTTATTACAATTAATCAGCTTAGTGGTACATCGTCTCATGCTTTTTAGCAAACAAATATTTCCTCTTTTAATGGAAATTGAGACATGGTCATAATATAAGCTACAAGTCCTTCTCAGGTCTTTATCTTCTTAGAAAGCTATAAATGTTTGGGCATAGGAAATTTCTGACTATGTACTCTCATTTAAACACAGGAGGATGGTATTGTAATTGAGAGTCCCATTAGAGGGCTATACTTCCCTATCTTTTAAATTTATTGACTGTTGGCCTTTATATTTAACCACAATGGGTATTAATGGAGAGTAAATGAGGATTCTGGAAGGGGGACTCTTTAAAAGAGGGTTATTTAAAATATTTGCCTTCTTTCACCAAAAAGGGTTATGAGGAAGAAGTTTATGATTTTATCTTTTTTTTTCTTTTTTGGAATTGAACCTGGGTCTCTGGCATAGCAGGTGAGAATTTGGCCACTGAGCCACTGTCACACTGCCCCTTTTTTTAATTTTATCTTTTTTTGGAAGAAGTTTTTGATATTCCTCCTGGGCATGACATATTTTGCAAGAACTCTTCATGGATTTGTCTTGATATAAGGTATAAAAGCTTTATGTAAGGAATTTCTTGCCACTTTCTCTCCCTTTTACAAAAGACATTTACTTGTAAGATGGAGTTATAAATGACTGTTCCATTCATAGGCCAATGCTGGCTCTCCTCAGTATTGCAGTAGCCTTTTAGTTCTGTGGTGGGAAAATTATCTGAATTTTGGATCAGGCAGCCCAGTGAACTGTCAGACAGACTATTGAAAGCACCACTTATTTCTAAGAAAGGGAGAGGAAAAAAAGGCAATTTCCATACTAGTGCCTGGCATCCTGGGTTGCCAGCCTGCCATTCCAAGTACTGATTTCTTGGCACCTTGGGATCAGGCTACCTATCCTCAGGCATCCCCAGGGCCATCAAAGACTCAGGACACAGATGGCCCAGTACTATCCTGCAGCTGCTGAGCTAACCTATTTGTCTTCCTGGGTGTTCATGATCTTAGCTTACTGCCTACAGCACTGACAGTCTAGATGGAAAGAGAGAAATGTCCCCTGGCTGGCTCACCAAAACATGTAGCTGGATTTTGGTTTCCAAATTCTTGGCTATGACATGAGAAAGGATTCAAGGGCACAGCAGAACATGGAGTAAGCAGATAGAAAGTTTATTGAATACACATGTGAGAAGACATGCAGGCATGCTGGCAAGAAAGGAAAGATGAAAGGCAAGAGATCAGATGTGTATGATTAATATATCTCAATCATGCAAATGATTTTTATGTATTTCGTATCCAGTGACCACACTTTTGTCCAATAATTTATGTATAAATTATTTTGAGTTTTCAAAGACATAATCATATCATCTATGAGCTATTGAAAGAGTTGTTTCTTCTTTTATAATCCTTATACTTTATTATTCTTGTCTTACTGAGCAGATTAAGGTCTCTAGTGAAACAGTCAAAAGGAACTCTCTATTTCTTGATCTCCAATGGAAAGTTTTCAATATTTCTTCATTTAGTATGGTATTTATTGTAGAAATTGTTTAGATTTCTGTTATGGGGTTAAGAAAGTTCATTTTATCCTTATGTGCTGGTTTGAAAGGATGTATGTCCCCTGGAAAATCCATGTTTTAATCTAAATCCCATTTCATAAAGGCAGAATAACCCCTATTCAATACAGTATATTTGAAACTGTAATCAGATCATCTCCCTGGAGGTGTGATTTAATCAACAGTGATTGTTAAACTGGATTAGGTGATGACATGTCTTCACGCGTTCGGGTGGGTCTTGATTGGTTTACTGGCGTCCTATAAAAGAGGAGACATTTTGGAGAATGAAGGAGACTCAGAGAGAGCAGAGAATGCTGCAGCACCACGAAGCAGAGAATCCACGAGCCAGCGACCTTTGGAGATGAAGAAGGAAAACACCTCCCGGGGACCTTCATGAAACAGGAAGCCAGGAGAGAAAGCTAGCAGATAACACCGTGTTTGCCATGTGCCCTTCCAGCTGAGAGAGAAACCGTGACTGTGTTCACCATGTGCCTTTCCAGATGAGAGAGAAACCCTGAACTTCATCGGCCTTCTTGAACCAAGGTATCTTTCCCTGGATGCCTTTGATTGGACATATCTGTAGGCTTATTTTAATTGGGGCATTTCCCTAAGAACTGTAAACTGGCAACTTATTAAATTCCTCTTTTTAAAAGTCATTCTGTTTCTGGTATATTCATTCCGGCAGCTAGCAAACTAGAACACCTTATATATATAAGAAGTTTTATTATGAATTCAGCTTGAATTTTATCAAAGACTTGTATGCCTGTATTGAGATAATTATATGATTTTCATGCTTTATTCTGTTAATAAGGTGAATTACACTTATTTATTTCTTAATGATAAGAGCATTCTCATCACCAACCAGGGAATGAAATGGGTACTTGTTATACTGTAAGGAAGATGATACAATGTGTAAGAGAAGCACGAATATCCTGAATAAGGGAATTTCCATCCCCTCAGGCAGCTCTCTAGAAAGTTACATTATTTAATGACATGAGAATATACTTTCTTCTGGGAGTTTCAGCAGTGAACCAAAATTTTAAAAGGGGTGTAATTGTCACCAGAAACTATTGCTTGTCATTTTCCCACAAGAATGATCAAAAAGTAAAACTCAAATTAAACAAAAGAAACCCTTTTCATTATTGTTACCTGAAGTCAATAGCAACACTCCCAACTGGATCCTACCACTCCAAACTGTATAGGCGGACCTCATTTGGAACAATATTTGTACTCTTGAAAACTTATATAAATCCATTTGATCCTTTAGTTATGCCTTAATTCAACAAATTCTTAGTTCCTATTATGTGTCAGGCAACATTTTAAGCACATGTAATTGTGCTAAGAAAACTGATTGAAAGGATTCTTATCTTGGGAGTGATGGTGGACCAAGTCTCTTTAAACTATAATGTTAGAATTCTAGCTAAAATAATCTCAAATTAATCCCTTTCATAAACTCACTATCCTCTCACTCTTCATTGTTTTGGAAAACCCATATTTTTGATTTTCTTAATCATGGCCTACTTTCATTACATTATCTTGGTAAAATTGAAAATGTCTATCTATGGTTTTGTGTGCAGTTAGGATAAAAATCTTAAGAAACGTAAGGAAACTTGGAGGCCCTGATGCAATCCTTCTCAATGCATGATGCCCCTTTACAACATCCATGAAGGTAAACATTTAACTTCTGCTTGAACAATTCTGATGATGTGAAGTTCACTACCACTCAAGGCATTTTGTTGTAGGGCCACTCGTCATCTTAAAAAGTTCCTTGCAATTTGTACCTAGGCTGAAATTAGTAGTGTGCTCTCAGTTATCCAGGTTTTGAGTCTAGAAAAGGAGGAGAGAAGCAGCTCACAGTCAGAATAACAAGGCATGGGGGGGTTCAAGAAAAGAAAAGGCCTAGATTAGGGAAGAAGACATCAAAGGTTATAGAAATAGCCAAATCTATGGTGAGGTTGCTAGAGACTATAGGAGGTTTCCTGGGTTTCAGGAATTTAGCTGACTAACAGGATAAAAGTTTAATGTCTCTCTATGGGTAACCATCTTTGTTTCTTCTGTTTTTTTCCATGAAGAACCTCCTCAGTTACACCATATACGCAAATACACACACACACACACACATGCAAATGTACACACACACATGCACAAACCATCTCCTGTACTCAGTACATCAATTCTCAGATATAGTATATGTGTATTTATTTGTTCATTTAATAATTTTTGTTGGGTATCTACTATATGCCAAGCACTGTGCTAGGCCCTGGGAATAAAGTGATAAAAAAAGAAATATGGTCTAGAGATAAACCCAAGTTTTGGAGGACGTCATCAACATGGAAACATAAACAGCTACTTAAAATCTCTTCTCAGAGATTCAGCACTTAAAAAAAGAACAATTCTGGAGGCATGGCAAGATGGCAGTATGGTGAGGGATGGAATTTAGTTTGTCTTCCAGGACAATTATTAAATAACCAGGAACTGTATGGAACAACTGCTGGGGGGCTATCAGTGACTGGACACACATACAGCAGTCTGGAATGGGTGGAACAGATGCGATCTCACAGAGAACTGTAAGTCTCTCAAGCATGGAGGCAGATGCCTCTCCTCCATGGGCACAACAGGTAAAGGAAACAGACACTATTAGTAGCAAAGTAGTTGGCTCAACCAAGCTCCAAATGTGGAATTAACAAATTCTGACTACTGAAAACAGGCCCTGAGCTCAGATAAACCTGAAGTAAGTACTAAAGGAAACAGGAGTTTTTGCCCCAGTGAGGAGGGGGCAGAACTGATGGAAAAACAATAAATACTTTAAAAAAAAAAACAGAGTCTTTTTCAGTTGGGCAGCACAAAATACTGGAAAAGGGCTAGACCCCAAGAAAAGGAGGCACATAGAGCCTGGGGACACAGAGACTAATGTACCAACTCCAGCTCTTGATTGGCAAACCTGGGGGCAGGCAAGGGTCCCCTCTCTGAAAAGGCTTTTTTTTTTAACCTTGTAACATCATAATGCTCATTAGATAGAACTGCAAGCACTTGCAGGCTTGGTAAGGACAGAATTAAGGCATGTCTGAGAGACAAAGTAAATAGTTACCATTAGGCAACTCCCTAAATGGTATCTCTTCCCAAAGAAAAGGGCCATGGCCCCCAGCTCAAGTGGAGGCTGTCCTTCAGGGAATTAAGGCCCCAGGGGCTGGAAAACAGAAACAATCAAAGCCCTCCTATGACTGCAACCTGAGTCTCAATAACACCCTTGGCAGGGAGACATTGCTGAAATTAAAGGCACCACATCACTTTAGGCTGGTAGGAAGCTGAGGGCTAAGAAGCACCACATGCTGGCAGGATAAAAAAGCACATAGACTACAGGTTTCAAAGGAAAATCTAACAATTTGCTGGAAACTTGATATTGGTGACTCTCTCCTCCTGAGATGTGCACCTGCCTGGTCTGGGAAAATCTGACTAGGGTCGATAATATCTGAGGAGCTCCTCTTAAAAAATGCTCCATATAGGCAGGGCAAGAAACAGAAAAACAAGAAATAAAAAATTTGGATGAGTAAACAGAACCTATGCTAGAGGTCTAGAATATGTTGAACAGAAAGCCAAAGAACAGATAGAGTACAAAGAAAACTCTAGGTAAAAGAGAAAATAACCTCCTGAATAAACTAATTAAGGAAACCAAATGCCTAGATTTCAGCAAAAAATAACGAGTCATACTAGGAAAATCAAAGCTATGGCCGAGTCAAAGGAGCAAATACACATTTCAAATGAGTTACAGGAGCTGAAACAACTAGTTCAGGCTGTTCAAACAGACATGTAAAATCTCATCAAAAATCAGATCAATGTGTTGAGGGAGGATATAAAGAAGACATTGGGCAAACATAAAGAAAAACTCAAAAGTTTGAAAAAACAAACTGCAGAACTTATTGAAATGAAAGGTACAATAGGAGAGATGGAAAAAGTAATGGAGACCTACAACAACAGATTTGAAAAGGCAGAAGAAAGGATTAGTAAACTAGAGGACTGGACATCTGAAAACCAACACACAAAAGAAAATATATGGAAAAGAATGGAGAAATATGAGAAGGGCCTAAGGTAATTGAATGACAATATGAAGCATACAAATAGACATACTATGGATGTCGCAGAAGGAGAAGAGAAGGGAAAAGGGGGAAAAAGACTAAAGGAGGAAACAATTATTGAAAATTTCCCATCTCCTATGATAGACATAAAATAAAAAATCCAAGAAGTGCAACATACCCCAAAGGGAAAATGATCCTAATAGAACTATTCCAAAACACTTACTCATCAGATTATCAAATGTCAAAGAGAATTTTGAAAGCAGCAAGAGAAAATATTGCACAAGGGAATATTTTCCCATAAGGGAAGATCAATAAGACTATGTCTGGATTTCCCAGCAGAAACCATGGAGGCTAGAAGGCAGTGGCACAAAATATTTATAATTCTGAAAGACAAAAACTGCCAAGCAAGAATCCTATATCCAGCAAAACTGCCCTTCAAAAACAAAAGGGAGATTAAAATATTTTCAGCCAAACAGTCACTGAAAGAATATGTGACTAAAAGACCTGCTCTACAAGAAATACTACTGGGAGCACTACAGGCAGATAGAAAAAGACGGGAGAGAGAGGCCTGGAGAAGAGTGTAGAAATTAGTACTATCAGTAAAGGTAAAAGGAGAAAAAAATAGATATGACATATAAAATCCAAAAGACAAAATTGTAGAAGAAACTATAGCCTTTACAGTAATAAAACTAAATGTTAATGGATTAATTCCCCAATCAAAAGATATAGACAGGCAGAATGGAATAAAAAACAGGACCCATCTACATGCTGTCCACAGGAGACTCATTTTAGACCCAAATATAAAAAAAAGTTGAAAGTGAAAGGTTGGGAAAGATATTTCATTTCAACTACTACCAGAAAAGAGCCAGGGGTAGCTATACTAATAGCCAACAAATTGGACATCAAATGTTAAACAATTAACAGAGACAAAGATGAACACTATATATTAATAAATGGAAAATTCCACGAGAAGACATAACAATCATAAATATTTATGCACCAAGCCAGAATGCCCCAAAATACATGAGGCAAACACTGACAACACTGAAGGGAGAAGTAGACACCTCTGCAATGATATTTGAAGTCTTCAACTTCCTGCTGTCATCAATGGATAGAACATCTAGACAGATGATCAATAAGGGAACAAAGCTTTTGAATAATGCAATAAGTGAACTAGATTTAACAGACATTTACAGAACATTATACCCCACAACAGCAGGATACAGATTTTTGCAAGCACTCATGTATCATGCTCAATGATAGACCATATGCTGGATCACAAGGCAAGTCTCAATAAATTTTTTAAAAAATGCAATTATACAAAACATTTTCTCAGACCATAATGGAATGAAGTTGGAAATCAATATCAGACAGAGGGTGAGAAAATTCACAAATATATGGAGTCCAAAAAAACACTCTTAAACAACCAGAGGGTCAAAGAAGAAATTACAAGAGAAATCAGTAAATATCTTGAAGCAAATAAAAATAAAAACAAAACATATCAAAATTTATGGGATGGGGCAAAGGCAGTGGCTGAGAAGGAAATTTGTTGCCTTAAATGCCTATAATAAAAAAGAAGAAAGAGAAAAAATCAGGGAATTAATGGTTCATCTGGAAGAACAATAGAAAAAACAGCAAACTAACCCCAAAGCAAACAAAAAGAAAGAAATAACCAAGATTAGAGCAGAAACAAATGACATTGAGAATAAGAAAACAATAGAGAAAATCAACAAAACCAGAAGTTAGTTCTTTGAGAAAATCAGTAAAATCTATGGAATCTTAGATAGGCTGACAAAGAAAAAAAAAAGAGAGAGAGGATGCAAATAAATAAAATCAGAAATAGAAGAGTGAATATAACCACTGACTCCCCAGGAAAGCAGAGGTAATGAGAGGACACCATGAGCAACCAAATGCCAGTAAATTAGAAAATGTAGATGAAATGCACAACTTCTTAGAAAAGAATGAACAACCAACATTGACTCGAGAAGAAATAGATGACTTCAGCAAACCAATCACAAGTAAAGAGATTGAATCAGTGATCAAGAAGCTCCACCAAAAGAAAGGTCCATGTGATGGTTAGGTTTTGGTGTCAACTTGACAAAATGACTATGCCCAGTTGTCTGGTCAGGCAAGCAGTTGCCTGACCATGCTCAAGGATATTTTCTGGCTGGTTGATAACCAGGCTGGCATATTAAGAAGATTGCATCTGTGGCTGATTGCAACTGTATTACAACTGTATCAATTAAGGCGTGTCTCCCACATTGAGATAATCCAATTAGTTGAAGGCTTTTAAGGAACAAGAGAGACTTTAACTGCTTCTTAAGCAAACAAGCCTCTCCTGTGGAGTTCGTTCAGAACCTTCACCTGAGATGCAAGCTTCACAGCCTGCCCTTCAGACTTTGGACTCTTCCATTCCCACAATTGCATGAGACAACTTTTAAATTTCATATTTACAGATCTCTCCTGTTGATTCTGTTTCTCTAGAGAACTCTAACACAATCCAGGAGCAGATGGCTTCACATGTGAATTGTACCAAGCATTCAACAAAAAATTAGTACAAATTCTTCTTCAACTCTTCAAAAAAATTGAAGACGAGAGAAAGCTACATAACTTATTCTATGAAGCCAACGCCACCCTAATACCAAAGCTGGACGAAGATACTAAAGAAAAGAAAATTACAGACCAATCTCCTTAGTGAATATAGATGCCAAAATCCTCAGCAAAATACTTGTGAATCAAATCCAATAGCAAAATAAAAGAATTGTACACCATGACTGTGCTGGTTTGAAAGTATGTTGTACCCCAGAAAAACCATATTTTAATCTTGACTTAATCTTGTGGAGGCAGTCATTTCTTTTAATCCTGATTCAATAATGTATGTTGGCATGCTTTGATTAGATTATTTCCACATAGGTGTGATATGCCCAATTGTGGGTGTGACCTTTGATTAGATAGAGGTGTGACTCCACCCATTCCACATGGGTCTTCATTAGTTTACTGGAATCCTTAAAAAAGGAAATATTTTGGAAAGAGTCAGAAACCTCAAAAATGACAGAGCTAACAGAAACTTCAGAGCATAGCTGATGTAGATGCTGACACTTGGAGAACAGAGACACAAATGTTTGGAGATGCTTGGAGGCCAGCAGATGTTGCTATGAGATGTTAAGCAAGCCAGAACCTGGAGAGAGCCAAGGGAAGCCAAGAGATGAAAGCCAGTGCTGGAGAAGCAAAGTGAGGAACTCCCACAGGAAAAGAGGCAGAAATCAATGGATCCCAGGAGCAAGGGACAAGCAGGTGCCAGCCATGTGACTTCCCAAATGACAGAGGTATTGCTGACTCGTTGGCCCTTCTTGAATTAAGGTATCTTTCCCTGGATTCCTTAGTTTGAACTTTTGTATAGACTTAGAACTGTAAACTTGCAACTTATTAAATTCCTTTTATAAAAGCCATTCCAATTCTTGTATATTGCAATCTGGCAGCTTATGAACTAACACAATGACCTAGTGGGATTTATTCCAGGTATGCAAGGCTGGCACAATGCAAAAAAATTAAATAATGTGATACACTGTATCAATAAGTCAAAGCAGAAAAACCACGATTATCTTGATTGATGTAGAAAAGGCACTTGACAACATTGAAAATGCTTTCTTGATGAAAACACTTCAAAGGATAAGAATAGAAGGGAATGTCCTCAACATGATAAAGGGAATATATCAAAAGCCCACAGGTACTATCACCGTCAATGGGGAAAGATGGATATCTGTCCCACCAAGCTCAGGAACAAGACAGGGATGCCCACTGTCACCACTGTTATTCAACATTATGCTGGAAGTTGTAGCCAAAGCAATTAAACAAGAAAAAGAAGTAAAATCCATATAAATTTTAAAGGAAGAAATAAAATTCTCATTGTTTGCAGGTGATATGTTACTATATGCCAAAAATCCCCAAAAAGCTGCAGCAAAACTACTAGAGCTAATAAATGAGTACAGCAAAGTGGCAGGGTACAAGCTCAACACCCAAAAATCAAGTGTTTCTTTTCACTAGTAATGAGGAATCTGAGGAGGAAATCAAGAAAAAAATCCATTTACAATAGCAAACAAAAGAATAAAATTTTAAGGAATAAATTTAACTAAGGACTCAAAAGATCTACATGCAGAAAACTACAAGAAATTGCTAAAATAAATCATGGAAGATCTAAATAAATGAAGGGGCATACTGTGTTCGTGGATTGGAAGACTAAATATAGATAAGATGTCAATTCTATGCAAATGAATTGATAGATTCAATGCAATACCAGTTAAAATCACTAAAACTTACTTTGCAGAAATAGAAAAACCAATAACTAAATTTATCTGGAAGGGCTGGGTGCCCTGAATAGCTAAAAATATCTTAAGAAAGAAAAATGAAGAGGGAAGTCTCACACCACCTGACCATAAAGCACAATACAAAGCTACAGTGGTCAAAACAAAATAGTATTGGCATAAAGATAGATACCCTGACAAATGGAATCAAATTTAGTGTTGATGAATAGACCCTGTCTTCTATGGATAGTTTATCTTTGACAATGTGGTCAAGCTACCCCTTACCTGGGACAGAGCAGACTCTTCAGTAAATGATGTTTGGAGAACTGGATATCCATATGCAAAAGAATGGAAGAGGATCTATATCTCACAGCCCATACAAAAATCAACTCAAAATGGATAAAAGACCTAAACATTTGATTTATGACCATAAAACTTAGAACACTCATGAGATGTGGGAGCAAGATGGTGGCTTAGTGAGATGTGGAATTTAATTCACCTTACAGAGCAGCTAGTAAATAGACAGGAAAAGAACAAGACAACTGCTGGCACTACATCAGTGATCAGACACACAGAATACACCAGTCTGGACCAGGTAGACCTGCTGAGACTGCATATAGAACCATAAATCTCCCAAACCTCAGAGGCTGGTGCCCCTCCCCAGACTGGTTTCCCAAGGGGAAAGGAAGAAGGCTTTACTAGCAGCAAGGGCTTAGCTCACCCAAGCTCCACTTGCAGAATTAGTTAACAAGTTCTGACTACTGAAAATAGGCCCCCAGCACATATAAACTTGGAATAAGCATTAAAGGTACTAGGAACTTTTTACCCTGGCAGAGACAGGGCAGGGCTGATGGGGGGGAACAGGGTTTTTGAGTAAGCAAGCTCAAAATACTGCAAAAGGGCTGGATCCCAAGAAAACAGGGCACATAGAGCCTGACATACATAAAGTCGTGTACCAACTTAAGCTCTTGATTGACAAATCCTAGGAGCAGATTTCCCGATTTGAAAAGCCTTCTTTTTTAAAATTTTTTCTACTCCTTAACAGTTCATTAGATAGAACTGGAAGAATTCTCACCCTCCAGCACTGCCCCAAGCAAGGGTGGAAATAAGCTTGTCTAAGATAACTAATCAAGTGAAAATAACTAGTCAGGTGAAAGGAGTTAATTCCTTAAAGGTTGTATCTTCCCCAAAAGAAAGGTCGGGCCCAGCTCAAGTGGAATCCCTCCCTGAAGGAATTCAGGCTCCAGGGACTGGAAAACTCAAGCAAATAATGCCAACCTACAATCTGACCTCTGTCTCAACCACGCCTCCAGCAGGGAGAGTCTGCTGAAAGGCACCATATTACTTTACACTGGTGGGAAGCAATAGGCATACAAGCACCACATGCTCGGCAGGACAGGAAAAGGACAGAGTCTAGAGGCTTCTTAGGAAAGCCTGACAACCTGCTGGGTCTCAACCTCAGGGAAAACTGATGCTGGAGACTATTTTCTCCTGAGAGGTGGGCCAGTCTGGTCTGGGAAAATCTGACTGTGGTCTATAATATCTGAAGAGACCCTCATACAGGCAGGGTAAGAAACAGAAAAACAGGAACTGAAAAATTCTGATCAGTTACACAGAACCTATGCTAGAAGTCTAGAGTAAGGTCAACTGAATGTTAAAGAATAAACAGCAAACAAAGCCACCCAGCAAGAAAAGCCTAGGAAAAGAGTGAAAATAAACTCCAGAATAAACTAATTAAGGAAATCAAACACTTAGACACCAGCAAAAAATAACGTGTCATACTAGGAAATTGAAGATATGACCCAGTCAAAGGAACAATCCAACAATTCAAATGAGATCGAGGAGTTGAAATAACTAATTGAAGATGTTCAAACAGACGTGGAAAATCTCATCAAAAATTAAATCAATGAGTTGAGGGAAGATATGAAGAAGACATTGGGTGAACAAAAAGAAGAAATTGAAAGTTTGAAAAAACAAATCACAGAACTTATGAGAATGAAAGGCAGAATAGAAGTGATGGGGAACAAAAGGAAACCTAAAACAATAGATGTGAAGATGCAGAAGAAAGAATTAGTGAACTAGTGGAGTGGACATCTGAAATCTGAACCACAAAAGAAAATATAGAGAAAAGAATAGAACAATATGAGCAGGGCCTAAAGGAATTGAATGACAACATGAAGCACACTAATATGTGTGATGTGGGTGTCCCAGAAGGAGAAGAGAAGGGAAAAGGAGGAGAAAGACTAATAGAGGAAATTATCAGTAAAAATTTCCCATCTCTTATGGAAGACATAAAATTACAGACCCAAGAAGTGCAGAATATCCCAAACAGAATAGATCCAAGTAGACATAGTCCAAGTTACTTACTAATCATATGGTCAGATGTCAATGAGAGAGAGGGAATTTTGAAAGCAGCAAGAGAAAAGCAATCCATAACATACAAGGGAAGACCAACAAGAAATATGGAGTGTACAAATGAAGACTATCAATAAAGGCAAAAAGAGAAAAAAAAATAGATATGACATATAAAATCCAAAAGACGAAATAGTAGAAGAAAGTGTAACCTTTACAGTAATAACACTAAATGTTAATGGATTAACTCCCCAATCAAAAGACATAGACAGGCAGAATGGAATAAAAAACAGGACCCATCTATATGCTGTCCACAGGAGACTCATTTTAGACCCAAGGACAAAAATAGATTGAAAGTGAAAGACTGGAAAAGATATTTCATGCAAACAACAATCAGAAAAGAGCAGGAGTAGCTATATTAATATCCAACAAGTTAGACTTCAAATGTAAAACAATTAAAAGAGACAAAGAAGTGCACTATATTAATAAAAGGAACAATTCAACAAGAAGACATAACCAAAACACTTTCTTGGGTCACAATGGAATGAAATTGGAAGTCAATAACAGGCAGAGGGCCAGAAAATTCACAAATATATAGAGGCTAAACAATACATTCTTAAACAACCAGTGGGTCAAGGAAGAAATTACAAGAGAAATCAGTAAATATATCAAGGCAAATGAAAACGAAAACACAACATATCAAAATTTAGGGGATGCAGCAAAGACAGTGCTAAGAGGGAAATTTATTGCCTTAAATGCCTATATCCAAAAAGAAGAAAGAGCAAAAATCGAGGAATTAACTGTTCACTTGGAAGAACTAGAAAAAGAACAGCAAAATAACCCTAAAGCAAACCAAAGGAAAGCAATAATGAATGTTAGAGAAGAAATAATTGAAATTAAGGACATGAAAACAATCAAGAAAATAAACAAAACCAGAAGTTAGTCCTTTGAAAAAAATCAATAAAACCAATGACCCTTAGCTAGGTTGACCAGAGAGAGAGACAGAGACAGAGACAGAGAGATGGAGAAAGACACAGAGATAGAGACAGAGAGAGAGAAGATGCAAATAAATAAAATCAGAAATGGAAGAGGAGACATAAATAATGACCTGGCAGAAATAAAGGAGGCAATGAGAGGATACTATGAACAACTATATGCTAATAAACTAGACAATGTAGATGAAATGGACAACTTCCTAGAAAGGTATGAACAACCAACATTGACTCGAAAAGAAGATGACCTAAACAAATCAATCACAAGTAAAGATATTGAATCAGTCATCAAGAAGCTCCCAAAAAAGAAAAGTCCAGGACCGGATGGCTTTGCATGTGGCTTCTACCAAGCATTCAAGAAAGAATTAGTACCAATCCTGCTCAAACGCTTCAAAAAAATTGAAGAGGAGGGAAAGCTACCTAACTCATTCTATGACACCAACATCACCTTAATACCAAAGCCAGACAAAGATTTAATACAAGAAAGGAAAATTACAGACCAATCTCTCTAATGAATATAGATGTGAAAATCCTCAAAAAAATGTGCAAATAAAATCCAGCACCACATTAAAAGAACTATACACCATGACCAAGTGGAATTTATGCCAGATATGCAAGGATGGTTCAACATAAGAAAATCAATTAATGTAATACACCATTTCAACAAATCAAAACAGAAAAACCACATGATCTTCTTGATTAATGCAGAAAAGGCAGTTGACAAAATTCAACATCCTTTCTTGATGAAAATACTTCAAAACATAGGAATAGAAGGGAAATTCCTCAACATGATAAAGTGAATATATGAAAAACCCACAGATAATATCATCCTCAAAGGGAAAAGACTGAAGGCTTTCCTTCTAAGATAAAGAACAAGACAAGTATGCACACTGTCACCATTGTTATTCAACATTGTGCTGGAAATTCTAGCCAGAGCAATCAGACAAAAAAAAACAAATAAAAGGCACCCAAATTGGAATGGATAAAGTAAAACTCTCACTGTTTGCAGATGATATGATACTATATGTCAAAAATCCTGAAAAATCTACAGTAAAGCAACTACAGCTAATAAATGAGTACAGCGACGTGTCAGGGTACAAGGTCAATACCCCAAAATTGGTAGTGTTTCTATACATTAGTAATGAGCAATCTGAAGAGGAAATCAAAGTTCTATTAACAATAACAACCAATAGAATAAAATATTTAGGATTAAATTTAACTAAGGATACAAAAGACCTATACACAGAAAACGACAAGAAATTGCTAAAAGAAATCATGGAAGACCTAAATAAATGGAAGGGTGTACCATGTTCATGGTTTGGAAGACTAAATATAGTTTAGATGTCAATTCTACCCAAATTGATTTATAGATTCAATTCAGTACCAAGGAAAATCCCAACACCTTCTTCGCAGAAATAGAAAAACCAGTAATGAAATTTATTTGGAAGGGAAGGGTGCCCGGAATAGCTAGTAATACCTTGAGAAAGAAAAGTGAAGTGGGAGGTTTCACATTACCTGACTTTAAACCATATTATGAAGCTACAGTGGTCAAAACAACATAGTACTGGCATACAGATAGATATACTGACCAATGGATTTGAATAGAGTGTTCTCATATAGACCCTCTCGTCTATAGGCAATTGATCTTTGATAAGACAGTCAAGCCAACCCACCTGTGATAGAACAGACTTTTCAATAAGTAGTGCTTGGGGAACTGGATATCCATATGCAAAAGAATGAAAGAGGATCTATTTCTCACACCCTATACAAAATTTAACTCAAAATGGATCAAAGACCTAAATACTAGAGCCAAGACCATAAAAATTTTGGAAGAAAATATAGGGAAATATCTTATAAAACTTGTAATAGGAGGTGGTTTCCTAGACCTTATGCCCAAAACATGAGCATTGAAGAAAGAAATGCATAAATGGGAACACCTCAAAATTAAGCACTTTTGTGCATCAAAGAACTTTGTCAAGAAAGTAAAAAGGCAGCCTACGCAATGGGAGACAATAGTTGGAAACCACATATCAGATAAGGGTTAGTTTCTAGAATGTATAAAGAGACTCTAAAACTCAACAACAAAAAGACGAACCAATTAAAAAATGGGCAGATAAATTTTTTTTTTAAAATGGACAGAAACTTGAACAGATACTTCTTCAGAAGAGGAAATACAAATAGCCAAAAGGCACATGAAAAAATGTGCAACTTCACTGCCCATTAGGGAAATACAAATCAAAACCACAATGAGATATCATCTGACACGTACTAGGATGGTCGTTGTCAACTAAACAGAAAACTACAAGTGCTGGAGGAGTGGAGAAAGAGGCATACTTATCCACTGTTGGTGGAAATGTAAAATGGTACAACCGCTCTGGAAGGCAGTTTGGTATTTCCTCATGAAGCTAAGTATAGAATTGCCATATGATCCAGCAATCCCATTACTAAGTATATATTCTGAGAACCTGAGGGCAAGGACACAAACAGACATTTGCACACCAATGTTTATAGTAGCGTTATTTACGATTGCCAAGAGATTGAAACAGCTCAAATGTTCAAAGATGAGTGGTAAACAAGCTGTGGTATATGCATATGATGGAATATTATGTAGCTGTAAGACAGAGTAAAGTCATGAAGCATGTAACAATGTGGATGGACCTTCAGGACATTATGCAGAGATTAGCTAGAAACAAAAGGATGAATACTGTATGGTCTCACTGATATGAACTAACATTAATGAGCAAACATGAGAATTGAAGTTAAGAACACAAGTTATCAGGAGATAGAGATATGGTAGAGATTGGGCAATTGGTGCAGAAAGAATATAGATTATGAAACAGGGCTGTGCTGGTTTGAATCTGTTGTGTACCCCAGAAAAGCCCTGTCATTTAATCCTCATTCAATATCGTTGGTTGGGAGATTTTTTATTATACATGGAGATGTGACACACCCAATTGTGGGTGGTAACTTTTGATTAGATGGCTTCCATGGAGATGTGGCTCCACTCATTTAAGGTGAGGTTTGCTTACTGGAGCCCTTTAAGAGGGAACCATTTTGGAAATATGTTTAGACTCTACGCAGCCAGAGACCTTTGGACATGAAGAAGGAAATGCCCCTGGGGAGCTGCATGAAGCAAGAAGCCTAGAGAGAAAGCTAGCAGACATCGCCATATTCACCATGTGCCTATCCAGTTGAGAGAGAAACCTTGAATGTCATTGGCCTGCTTGAACCAAGGTATCTTTCCCTGGATGCCTTAGATTGGACATTTTTATAGCTTTGCTTTAATATGGACATTTTATGGCCTTAGAACTGGAAACTTGCAACTTAATAAATTCCCCATTTTAAAAGCCTTTCTGTTTCTGGCATATCACATTCTGGCAGCTTGTAACTAGAACAAAGACTGACTGTGAAAATTCAGAAATGGATAGCACAATGCTACCTGATTGTAGCACAATAATATAAGTGCACTGAATGAAGCTGAATGTGAATATGATAGAGGGAGAAGGACTGGGGGCATGTGTAAAATCAGAAGGAATAATAGAGGATAAAGATTGAGATGGTATAATTTAGGAATGCCTAGAACGGACAATGATGGTGACTAAATGTACAAATAAACATTTTTGCATGAGGAAAAACAAATGAATGTCAATATTGCAGGGTGTTGAAAATAGATAATATATGGGAAAAAGTATAGTCAATGCAACGTAGGGTCTCTACTCAACAATAACATTGTAATATGCTTCCACTGAATGTAACAAAGGCATTATGCCAAAACTAAATGTCAACAGGCAGGAGCATGGGGAAGGGGTATGGGTTCTTTGTGCAAGTAAAGGAAATGTCTTCAGAAAGATTATGGTGGTGAAGGCATGTCTATACACTTAAGTTGAATTGTATGGTGTGTGAATAAAACTATTTAAAACTGAACAGGGAGAAATAAGTGCTAGACAAAATGCAGAGAAAGAGATGTACTTATTCACTGTCAGTAGGGAAACTGACAGGGGCAGCCCCTTGGAAGGCAGTGTGGTGGTTCCAC